>WURT03645128.1:0-19567 GCA_009936505.3 Holothuria glaberrima | reverse complement strand
CCAAATTGCATCTTGGGACCCACAAATATCACAAAATTTTCCAAAGGACTAAAAAAAGTCAAAATTTTGCAGTAATTAACCTTAAAATTTTTCAAAAATGATGCACCAAATTGCAACTTAGGACCCTTAAATATTAAAAATTTTTCAAAGGACTAAGAAATGTCTAAAATGTGCATTTATTTACCTAAAAAGTTTTACAAAATGATGCACCAAATTGTATCTAAGGACCCTCAAATATTGAAATTTTCCAAAGGAGTAAGAAGAGTAAAAAAATTGCATTGATTTACCTTAAAAGTTTTCCAAAATGATGCACCAAATTGCAAATTAGAATCCTAAAATATCAAAAAAATTTTCTAAAGAACTAAGAAATGTCAAAAATATGCATTCATTTAACTTCAAATTTCTCCAAAATGGTGCACCAAATTGCATCTAAGGACCCTAGAATACCAAAAAATTTTCCAAAGGGAAGGGGGACATCCCCGCACCTCAGACCCCTTCCTCAGGACAGTGATCTGAAAGAAGGTTCAGCCCTCCCAGTCTTGAACAGCTTCCAACGCCGGTTGCAGACAGTGCTTTTTAAATCTTATTGTTTTGGACATTACGGACAAAAATGAAATGCCAAACGTATTAGACTAAGGCTTTCGGATTTATGTTGGGTTGCTCTGACCTGAAATGTGCCTCTCAGTGAAAGTGCATGCTGTGCACGTGTCATAAAGTGTCATGTTTTAGTTTAGATGGAAAATGTTGAACAGGGTTAAATTATTATAAAAACAACATTTTGAACAGACTTCTAGTACGGCTCCAGATACCAGTAATTCGTTTATAACTACAACAGAAAAATAGATAGGAAAAATATCATGCGTCAGTATAGGGTACAGATAACACCGAAAGATAAACTGCCCAATTATTGGTTAATATCTTTCCTAATAAATTGATATAATTTCAACAACTGTTGAATAGTAAGTTTACCCAATGCTCTTGGAAAAGAAATGCCCAGTAGTTATTCACCAAAAATTGACCAACAAATTGTCAAAGTTTTGACCAATAATTGGGATAGATGTGTACCCAACCTAGTTGGTCACTTTTTGCTACTTTTTTGAGATTGTTATGTAGACTCCTTGGGTGGCAATATTGGGCAAGAAGTTGTGCAACTTTTGCCCAATGTTTTATACAAAATGACAATGTGGCTATATGGCCTATGCCGGCAGGTCAATGCCTTGTGTGGTTGAATATATGACCTTAATAAGCCATTCAAACATCAAAGATTTTTTGCAAACCATTCCAAAGGTAAAGAAGTATGCAGTATTTGGTGTCAGTGAACTTAGGGACTAAATAAACGGCGTACCAAATCCATGTCAAAACTAGCTCGACTTCAAACTGCAAGGACTTGCCTAACACGCACCACAATTCTGCATATTTGCAAGCAAATGCAGTTCTAGCATCCATCTGTCAGTGTAGGCTCAGTCCCTCTGTGAATACTGTACTGTACATCTGGCTCTGTATGTACTGAATATCTCTTTGTCTCCTCTTGGTACAGAATACCATTTATAAGGCTTAGAAAATATTACAGTATTTTCTTAGATAGACCTTACAAGAAATTCTAGCATTTGTTTTTGGACAATACATCCATGAAACACAGTCATCTCTAAATTTAGAATAATGACAAAATCAAGTCCTTTTACAAGGATATTGAAAAGTCTCTAGAAGTAAGTAGACTTTTGAAGAAATTTTAAAAAGTCCTGGGAAGTTTCTGGTGTTTTCTTGTGTTTCATTGAAGTGCAAATTTGTGGAGTTAGCCTTGTGACATATGGTTCTCCTAGTCATAACAGGTACAAAGTGTTGTTCCATAATAAACCTTTTTGAGTGTTCCTTATGAAAACAAAAAATAATGCATTTAATTTTTTAGTGTAATAATTTCCACTTACAGGTTACTTTACTGCCAGTGTAAGCCAAAGTGTGAAGTTGATTCAAACTTGTTGTGGTGCAAATTTTTGTACTTCTTTTTCTTTCAGATTTCTTGCCCTTCACTTGTGATGATTGTCAACATGTGTTTTGGTAAGCAACTTACTGTATGCATTCTAGCGTCTGACTGATCGTCTGTCAGATAATTAGCATCGGCCCGAATGTGTGATAAAAAAATTGGTTATCAGCAGTTTCTGATTATGGTATAATTGGTCAAACACTGCATTTGCCTACTTCTCAGACTTTTTACATTGTTTCTTAATAGAAATTCATGTAGAACTGTAACAAATTATGAACAAGTCTTTATTTAAATCTGAAATTTTTGGAATGATGAGTGGATTAATCAAAACTGGTATGTTTCAAATATTACTTTGAACAAAGTCTTTGAGGGCTTACATGTTCCAGGTAAAATCTTGCTGATTGTCCACTTCCATAAACCTTTTTAGCTGTTATTGTAACAATGTGATGATACAGAAGCTTAGTTTGTAATGTTCAGCAAAAACCCCTAGCCAAAGAGGGGATGGAGGGGGGGGGTGGGGGCAAGAGAGTGATACTCCTCTACAAAAACTTTTGTCTCCCTCCTATAGTAGGAAATGAAAGCTTACCATTGCCTTTACTGAATTTCAGATAGTTTATCTCATCCCCATGATAAATATTTCACCCTCTCCCCCTTGAAGCTGTCCATCCCCCCTACAGTGTCTTGTCCTCGTGAAGTATGGCCTGAACAGCAAGTGACATTTGAAAACATGAGCCCTGTGGTTGATCACCATTTAAAATGAATGGATGCAACAGGCAATTTTTCTTAACAGCACAAAAAAAATCATCCCAGAATAATGCTGACAAGGGCAAAAAATGCTACATATTTAAAAAAATCCTTTTTCCTTCAATCTTATTGTCAAAAAAGAAATGATTTTATAGTTTTTGTTGACAATGACATGGAGGAAGAGGACTATTTTATAACAGCTGTTTACCCCCCCCCTCCCAAAAGAAAAATCCTATTTAGCATTTTGATGGGGCATTTTTTTCCAAAAATTTCAGTAAATCCCCTGAAAATAATGAAACTTGAACCCGGAGGTTGCCAGCTTTAAAGGTTTGATTGTTGTCAATGTGGATTTTTTGTTTTGTTTCATGAACTCAGTCGCTTTGCAATCCATACTGAACTGTCTGATAAAACGAATGTAAATCCTGGGTTCTCATGTGGAGGCCAGCAGACCATAATTTGTGGCAACTTGTTCCAAAATGGCTCATTGCAGATGAGAGGTGCCCAAAATTTTAAATAAGGAAAAATGCTGTTGAATGAAGTCCTGGCTGTTACAATAAATTTGAAAGCAAAACATTAGAGAACAGCGTAAAATGAAAGCTACTGCTTTGTAGTAAGTTGTTGCTTCAGTAAGCTTCCCAACATTAGGTAATTTTACATAAAGCACAGGCGCCATCCCCATTGGAAAAGGAATACCCTTTGAGGCTCCAAGTATTACTGGTGGAAGTACAAATTTCTCTGTGATGATTTCATAAACACTGATGGCACAAAAGTAATCTTAGCCCAGGCCCTGGGGGGCTGAAGTGAATGTTTATTCTCAATTTGCAGAGGAGAATTGTGTTGCCAATGTTTCACAATTTGGCAGTGAAAAACGTCAGTTGCCAATCTGCCCACATGTGATTAAAAGTATTCTGTTTTTATTTCATTTTCAGTTTAGAACACAGAAGTAAAACTGCTCACAACTGTGTGAAGGTATAGTGTTTCTAAATTTCATCATAAAATATCTTTATTATGGGAAAATTTTTTTTCTGTGTGTGTGTTGATTGTTATGAATGATGTTAAGCCTTGGAATTTGTTAGGTTTACTGACAGAAAGAAGTTAACTTTGATTAAAAGCAAAAGTGTAAAATAATTCTTAAAGGGCAATTCTCATCATCCCAGACATTTTCAATTCTCCCAACCAAGCAACTTGTAGCTCCTCCCATAACTGTGTAAAGCACAAACCTATTTTATTACTTAAGCCATGTCCTGGTGAGCATACAAGGCTATAATGTGTAATCCAAACACTCTTTTTTCATTGTATGGAATGTGAGCTACTCTGCATCTTGTGAATTTTCAAAGTTTGATGTCAATCAAAGAGCAATCACCAACTGAGAATTTTGACACCTCCACACTAAAAATACTTTCTGTTGACAAGTGTTTGTCTTTAAATGTTTAACTTTTGTGATAAATTAGTGTTCCATGATGACCTCCTTTTTCGAAAACTGAAGGAACTTAATAAAATTTTAAATATGAAATTGATTGATAATCTAATCAGGGGAAGGAAGTACTGAATTACTATCAAATGAAAATTAAAGCCAAGTTAGGTTAGTCTTAGGGAACTGTCGAAGTCGTTCATTGAGTAGGTTTTCTATTCCAGATGAGAATTTGTATGGAGGAAATTTTGTGTTCATGTATGTAAATGTTACAGCTTTGGGCCTGTAGCCAAGAAATATCGTTATGCACCAATCTTTTTCTCTGCTGCGATTTCAGTTGCTTATATTATTGATCCCTTCAAGTGCCCCTTTGGATCATGGCCGTTATTATCTTGGGGTAACTAGTACAGGACAACGTTAGGGATAACTGATTTTTTGCCTTTTGTTATAATAAATAAGAGATATTATAAAGAGTGCCTTTTTCAAACTGCTAGTAATTGTGTTTATTGATTTAAATGTTGAAAAAATTGTTTCAAAAAGTTGTTTTGAGACTGATCCATCATCTGCCATAAATTTGTGACCTTTAATTTTGCAACACCCCTCCATGCACAATGGAATAATCTACTTGATCTTCTTGTAACCATGATCCACTTTGTCCCTATGACACAGAGCAGTGTTCTTCACAGGTCCAAATTTTGTCTGGGCGCTTTTGTCTGATCTGGTAGATGACATCGATTGCCATCCTGGCCATGGGGAGGGGCCTCAGGGGAGGAGGTCCCGGGGGTCAAAAATCAAACAAATTTTGCTCACTTAATTTGGGTTAGATGCAAAATGGTACTACATGTGATGCTAAATTTGAATTGAACAATTCAAAGGTTACCAAAAAAGGTGAATGCCATATTTTTTGTCCAGGCGGCCAAGATTTTTGTCCGGGCGCTGATGCACGCTCTTCAGATTTTGTCCGGACTACACGCCCGGACAAAACGGCTAGTGGAGAACACTGCAGAGTGGCTGGTTACCAACCTGAATCTAATTGCACATGGCAGCAGTATTTGTAGCATACTGTAATGACAGTTTTTTATCTTCATTATTTTTTATTTATACAGAATGACTCTAGTCTAGGCGCAGATCACCCGGGAAGCAAGTTGCCTGCAGCAGAGTTGTATACTTGTTCCAAGTCTCATTGCAAAGGGAAGGAACTTGTGCCAGTCACATGTGAATTTTGTGGGCAAAACTTTTGTATGAGGTAAGAAACATGTATATTTAGGAGGATTATTTGCAACAGTTTAGATAATATTTGCACTAGGATGCTCAAGAAGGGGATTTCCCCACCTGAGTTGGATTATCTTGGGAGGAATAAAATTGACTTGTTGGAAATTCCTTGACACTTTTTAGCTGTCTTTAAGGTCTATGGACATGAAAGTGTCACACCTGCTGCCTATTTCATATTAAGAGAATAAAAATCTTAAAAATAGTTACAATCTCAATCAAAATCCATCAAATATTAACCATTTTACAAGACAATTACTGTTTTTGCACCTTCATCATGACTGAGTATGAGCTTCATATGCATATTCATGACATAGTAGGAGGGACTCTCAAGATACATCTTATGTTATCCTTTGCTTGTTAAACCTTTATTCCAACAAAAGTTGGTATGCCCCTTAGGAGTTTATTTAGGGAGTAGCTGTGAACAGCTTGAAAAATCTTAACGTAACATACCGTAATGGAAACTACTGTACAAACTTGAATAAAACTGTTGGAACACCTCCCACTGTTGTACCATGTACGGTATGATGTCATGCACGATTCACGAAACCCATCCCCCACTACAGTGTTGTGTCCAAACGAAAGCGGTGCATCCTGAATTGGCATTATTATCTCCAACATTGTGCAGGGGGTGGCATTCCAACGAGTTTTGTCCAAGATTGTAGCTGGTATGTACTTAACAGTTAACAGGTTTTTTATATAGGATAGGCAAAAGAATTGAAGCCACTACGCAACTCTCTACATCATAATTCTTGCATAGCCAATTAGAAACCTCAGATCTGGTCAAGCTTTGAAGAGGTATATCTTGAGACTAGAGACAGATTTGTTAATATATTCCAATGGATTTTGCATCAAGGTCTCTTAAAGACATACATTCATCACCCAAAAGAGTGTTTTTAGTGTGGGGGTATCAAAATTCTCAGTTGGTGACTGCTCTTTGATTGACACCAACATTTGTAAATTCAAAAGATGCAGAGCAGCTCATGTTCTACACATTGCAGAATGTTTGGATTACACATTATAGCCGTGTATGCTTTCTAGGACATGGCCTTAAGCAATAAAATAGGTATGTAAATGCACAAGGAGGAGCTTTATACAGGTATGGAAAGGCTAGAAGTAACTTAGTTGGGAGAACTGAGACTGTCTGGGATGATGAGAATTGCCCTTTAAATCCATCACCATTGATTATTAAAAGAGCTGGTTTGGTTACATCAGGGAACTGTAAGAGAATGGAAAAACATCCACAACATCTTGTCCGACAGTATGCACTTGACAATTCTTTAGTCCGTTGCAAATACCAAATTTTGATTGACAAGTCTCATTGTTCCTATTGTTTTTACTGTTGACTTTTCTTCTCAGTGATGACCTGCTCCCTCAGGCCACAAAACTCACGACGGCCATCATGGCCATGGCCGACGTAAATTTTTTTTTGGCCTCCGACAGCTGTTTTCCTTAAACTTATCGCAGGCCAGTTTTGGCCGGCGATCGATATATCAGTTAAGACCCTCAGTATTCTACCAAATACCGAGCTCACTTCCTTCATCATTCTTTTCACACAAGCATTCACGATACAGGATGCAGCATACGGAAACCAATTGATATTTTTTCACTTTCAAAATCGTTCTGTTGATATTCGATTCGCATGCTCTACGAACTGATCTTTTATATCCCCTATGTACAGACTAACTATTTCTGCTATATATACGTGTCTACAAATCTGCGGCTGTGATATCTGACTTGCGTATTTTTTCACTCAATTAGGCTTCGTTGCACAAACAACCTACACAGTCTAACGGCAAATACTGTTTAGCTATACAGATCATTAGCCATAATCATTGCTTCAAAAGCTCACCATCAAAACAGATTCCCACACAAATGATATCCACTGATACAGCTCTCGCCGCAGTTTTCTGCCACACTTGCGATACTTCAGTTTACGTATGTTCGTTCTTACGTACGTACATCCTCTTTATGGTAGAGCAACTTTTAACTGTACTGTGCTATTGTTAGGCTTATGCTTAGGCCTGTCTACATTGGATCTGTGCATTGTAAGTGCACTGAGTTGCCTTGTCTACACAATTGTATGTCGTAGCAAACTGCGTCTTGGCTCAAAATTCTTATATCAGGTGTATTGCTTTTTGGCCTTAGATGAGAGAGTTTTGGCCTATGATTGAACTAAAAATTGTTGGTTATGAAGGCCAGGTTTGGCCTTGGACTAGGAAAATGAATTTTGTGGCCCTTCCAATGCCATGTTGTACTGATAAAAAAAGCATTGTTAAGACAATGCTTTCAAGTAAACTGCATAGCTAATAAATGTGAAACATTTTCTCGTTCTAGTTTCTTAGCTCTTCTGAGCTATTCAATTTTGTTATCATTTTAATTTCTTCCTGTAAGTTTGAAAGATCTCTTTTTTGGTAAAGCATTAGGAGTCTCAAATTTGTTAATTACATTTGACATGATTCTGGATTGTTCATGAAATAGCGAAACATGTATTAATGTTTAAAAAGTAACATAAAGATACACTCCACCCTTTTGAAAAGTGGCACCAGTTTAAATAAATGTCACCCTCCTTGACACATGGCAATACCAATGGGTGAAATCATTCCATGAGCTCTGCCTATAGCCCCTCTACACTTAAAAGGGATTTCAGGAGACAATGCAGAGCTTAAGTGTCGTCAAAACGCCTAGTAGTAAATGAGGGACAACCATTGGATTTTCATCTCGTATACAGCTCCCTAGTTTTATGATCACACATGGTGGTGCGGGACTGTTTTTCTCAGGGAGGGTGGTGATATTTACCCAAATCCAGAGTCTGGGGTATAGAATTTAACTATCCAATTTTCTGCCCGACTGAGTCAAATTATTTTCCTGATTTAGTCAGGTTTCTAACATTTGGAGGGGGTCAGTCATCCCCCAGCCCCCTGGCCATTACGGCCATATGTCCACATACATTTGACCAGCTGGTTATACACCAGAAACACCTTAAATGTAAAAGATCCTATAGAAGACCAAATTAATCCTCTGTATTTATTTTGTAGTCACAGACATGCCCAAGATCATGAATGTATTAATCTACCATCATCTGAGAAACCAGTACCAATGGCAGAGATAGCCAAACTCGTACAACAAATCAAAGGTAAGGAATGGAGTGAATTATTAAGATAAATATTTGTAAATTTTCAAGATAAAATGGCAGCATTATCAGTGGTCTGCCCCTTTTGATCAGCACTTGTCAGACTTGACCAGGATATAGGAATGCCAACCACCACTTAGTTATTAAGAGAGGGCTTATTTTGACTGGCACTGATCTCAGATAACAGAGTAACCAAAATAGTAGTTTCTTTTTTCTCAGGATATGTGCCTTTTTGTAGCCCTCCATGTTTCCCACAGCGATAAACTTCTACCAACACAATTATAATTTTGACGAAGTGCAAACAACTTTTCACCATAGTTATTGGAAATAAATAAATCTGGTGTATTTTCTGGAAGAAAGTTTGTCATCTTTGGAAAGGTATTTCTCCAGCCTGTTTTGTTTGTAAGACAACCTGTGAATAAGCTTACATTTGGGCCTTTGTTCTGGACTCAGGAAAAGAGCTGGTGGCACTCCAGCAATTCCCTGCAGAAGCCTGCATTATCAATGTCATCATCATACTGCCTATTCCATTGCCATAACTATCATAATCATAATAATTGCAACATTGAAACAACACTTGTGACATGCAATTATTCAGGAAAAAGTTATTAACTAAAGGTACTGTCCAAAGTTGGGAAGATATTTAAATCAAAGAAAAAGTTATTAAAAAAAGTGGTCTTAAATGATTCTCTAAAAGAGTTGCACATTTCATATACTGGGGAAGTAGTAACAGAACTTTCAGTCTGCTTATTAAAAGCATGATGTCCTAAAATGAGGCATTGATTTAGGCTAAATAAGATTACAGTACAAGACTCTGAAGAGTATTAATGTCATACACTTGCATTTACAATAAATTTATTTTTCCCAATTAAGTCTAGGGTAAAGTTAAAACAGTGATTCATCTTGGTCAATCTTTTTCTCCATACTGAGTGTTTGATTTCGGTGGAATGAAGCTTTTGACAAGGTGGTGTATCACTTTTGAATCTTCATTTGTGGTGTAGTGAAGCAACATAGAAAGCCTCATCAAAAAGTACAAAAGCAATAAGTAACATTTGTTTTTTCCAATAGGATGTCTTGTATTGGCCTGGTTAACAGTTTACAGTGGAAAGTCATTTTGTCTGTAATAAATGCACATGGTTAGTTTTATTGTCATTGTCTTATGATTTGTCAGTGTGCTGTATTAAGCTAGCTGCACACTATACAACTTTGCACGCCGCAACTCAACTCGATCATCGGATCTCCAACAGTCGTGTAATGTGCGTGAGTTTACAACTGCGACTGGCAGTTTGAAGACCAGTTTTAAGTCGCGCTGGCTTCAGTCGGGAAGAACGAACATGTTGGTTCTTCCCGACTGCAGTCGGCGCGACTTAAAACTGGTCTTAAAACTGCCAATCGCAGTTTTAAACTCACGCACATTACACGACTGTTGGAGATCCGACGATCGAGTGGAGTTACGGCGTGCAAAGTCGTATAGTGTGCGGCTAGCTTTAGACTCTTGAATTGTAAGCGCAGGGAAAGAATTTTTCACAGAAAGCCCCGATTGTTGCCAGAATTTGGGAAAAAGTTATGAAATTTCATCGCAGATTTCTGTATTAACCCTGCCAAAAGTGAAATGGAATTTTAGTTCAGTTCATGTTCTTATACAGACTTGGGAATGAATGCCTTCTTTGAAGAGGGTGCAGATGTACATTAGATTGGGCTCTTGTATGCACTTACTCTCATTAATTATCATAAAAAAGAAAATTCATTCCTTTATGTAAATTGAATCATTTTATCAATCTGTAATGATGATCTGTAACATGTACACATTACACAACTCAGAAAAAGATGCTTTGTTTTCTTTTATAGATCGGCAACAAGCTAAACCAGCAAAGAGGGCACCGAAAAGTGAGAAAGCTAAGAAGATGGCTGCAAAAGTGGCACTGATGAAAATGAAGACCCATGCTCAAGGAGAGGTTGGGATTCCCCAGGTGAAGAAAATAATAACTGGAATTAAATGAAAATTGAAAACAACTAAATTTGTTTTAAACAAAATGTTTGTCTCATATGAAATTGCATTTGATTTGTATATATTTGACATTGCTATTTGAGATTTATCTGTTCATTTTATTTCATTTATTTAATAAAGTTTTGTAAAAGTTGTTGGTTTTTCCCAAGTTTCATTGTTGGAAAATTTTCTTCTAACTTTGATTGCATAAGTACTAAGGAAGATGTTGTAGATGAGATCTTCAAATTTGTACCATGGAGACTTACTCTTTGTCTTCATAATTGATGTCTTTGGTGTTTCAGTCTGTATTTCATTGTTTGGAAGGGGGAAGGTGCTGAGACTTTGCAGGATAAGTTCAAATTATTAACAATTTTCTATGACTTTTTTTTAATATGGAGAAGTTTATTAAGTTTATCTGGTCAGGTAAATTTGGAAGGAATGTACACAAGTCATGACTTGATATGTTAAACATTTTGTGTATTCTCATTATAGGAAGGGGCAGGGAGGGGGAGATGCTGAGAATGACTGTAGGATATGTTTAGATGTCCAGCAAGTAACATGAGGTATTTGACTCAAGACAATTTTCTTTCAGTAGGGGAAAATTCCCTACAATTACTGTCCAGTCAGGTAATTTTGGAAAGAAGTGACTTGAGTCGTCACTTGATATGTTTGTCACTTTGCTCACTGTAAATGTCTTATTACTGCCTCTCTCAGCAAAAGTTGCAATCCCAAAATTCCACTAGTTCAGATACTCCAGGGTGACTGAGAATGCTATTTCTCACAGTCAAGGGATGATTGGTGTACCCTGTTAAACATGGTGTGTAAATAATAGCAGGAATTACCTAACACATTTTTATACTGAAACAGAAATCTCATAATTTTCTTCCCATCACAGCTTGAGAGGGTATACTTTGAGGTCCGTATGCCAAGACGGTCCAAACTCAAACCTGGACCATTCTTTTTCTCATCTTCTTGGAGTGTCGGTAGAATAGTTGATTGGCTCGCCACAAAACAAAAGCTGGAAAATAACAACCATTTGAAAAATGCAGATGTAAGTATCATTAGATTTCATTTCACTAGCTACTCTTTACAAGACTGATGTATCTTACAAGAACAAAATTGGGCCTGTTATGTAATTTGGGAAAGTTGATTTAATATTTAAGGGCATCATAGCTAATTGCAAGTTGTTCAGATTTGGCAAAATTTCAAATCAAAGTTTTTATTCTGACTTTTGTACAATATTCTTTAAGCTGAGGTTGGAGGTAGCATATTCATATTTTGACAAAACTTGCCTTAATCTAAAGAATTTAAGTACCCTGCCCAGCTAGCTGGACTGCTGCTCTGACATAGTCTTTAAAATTCATGGGCAGGTATATCATGGGATGTCAATGAATTTCCAATTGCCTTACTGCTGGGCACAGCCAGTGCAGTGCAGCATTAGTGTTTACACTTATGCAGGCACAGCAGGGACCTAGATACATGGAAAACTTAAAGGTCATAAGCCGTCAGCCCAAAGTTTTTTGAAACAACAGCTAAATTTCACAAATTTCTTATTTCTCTTTTAAGTATCTGTCATGATATTTCAGGACTTAAATATTGCGTGTTCAAGGTAAACCAAATAGTGACGCCTTGTAAATTTCACAATTCAGTGAGGAAAACATTGTCACTTGATTCTCAAGAGCCATTCATGAAATAAGGTGGACTACTACATTAATCCAAATTGGGGTGACTGCGTTTTTCCTTTAATGAGCAAAAAACCAAAAAGCAATGTGAAGCACTTTCATATAATGCAGTGACTTCATCAAAACACATTCACAGGGCTCAACTACTTTAAAAATCAGTTTCACATATGTCATAAAACAATAAACAGTTTCACATCCCTTTTCAGGTATTTATTTCTAAGGTAAGATATTTAAATTAAATCTCAACCCTGTAATTAACTGTGTAAGTGTGTATGAAATTTGTGCTAGTGTAAAAGTTAGTGGGCTTATAAACTTCAACTTTTTGGTTCGTTTGCTTCCTCTGTATACATTAATTTTTAGTTAATTATTTCTTTATTGTTAATGTTGAATTGGTAAAATATTTGGTACCACACAAATCTTTAACACAAAAGAATGAGTAGCCTTAAATGTGGGCATAAGAAGCAAAAGGATTTAGGGCTGCAGCCCCCTCCTTTATTAGGGCAGAGAATTTGGTTTTGGGGGCAAGCATGCATAAAATTTCCAGCAAAAGTGTTTAGCCCCATAACTGAAAATGGGTAAAAAATAATATGCTTTTGGCTAAAGAAAACTTTTGACTTCACAATTTTGCTGTCACAGGTAAGAGATAGGACAATATAAACTCTTTTGATAAGCAGTGCAAGCAAATGTTTGCTAAATGAACATTGTAGCTTGCATTCATTTATGACATTAATGCATGAATTGCATCGTATAAATACCCTGTCTTTAAAATTGTGTGCCTATCATGTGAATGCAAGTATTAAAAAACAAAACTCCATTAAATGTTATTTCCATGAGATACATATTTGATTAAAGGAGCTGTTTTGGTTAGGACTTCTGGCATACACCAAACCACCATCCTACCCCCACCTTTCTTACTGCTCAAAACTTTCCCCACTTTTTCCGGTCAGGTCATTGGTGGAGGACTTTGCAGTTTGAGGCTGCTTTTAATGAGAAAGTGTGTTCACCCACTGGTGACTCTCCCCCACCTCCCACCACCCTCCCACCACCCACCACCCTCCCACCACCCACCACCCTCCACCCTCCCACCACCACCACCCTCCCTTTGATGTTAATGTAAGTAAACTGTAAGTATGGAAAAATGTAAAATACAATATACATATTTGCAGACTTGGCTGAGCTCAAGTAAAATCACATACTGGACTATAGTAAGTTCTAAGTAGGGAATATTAGTATTTATAGAAAAAAATCAGTGCCAAAAATGTTTTTCTACAAGGGAAGTAAAAGTATTCCCAATTTCTAAAACATTTTGTTTTACTTAAAAAAAAAACACTTTCTCTCTAATTGCCAAATTTTCTCCTCCAACTTCAAAACTTCCCTTGGAATCAGCGTATCAGAATTGTGAGCAATACATACAAGTGCAAGAGTATTTATTCCCTTTGTATTTCTTTACATTTAAATCTTGGAAATAACCAACTATGTCTTGAAAAAGCCTTGAGAGTTGAATTTTATTTTATCCAAAAGTGCTGGAACCTTTTTAAATGTTAAGTTGCACTGCTGTTATAATGTACTTGACAGATGGTTCAGGACAAATCCTCAAACTCTATAGTGATGTTTTTATATCACAACAGACGATAGCCAAGTTTGTAAAATGTCTCAGAGTAGGAGATGTTGATTGCTAGTATCCTTGAAATGAAAGTTAAAAAGATAAATGACAAACACAAGAGGAAATTTTGTTAATTTGGTTTCGTTGTAAGCAGGAGCTCATTTTATCCCCCAAGTTAATCAGACAATATCAACACTTTCTAGTAGTCAAGGTTATACCAGTTTTGTAACAAACGATTATTACTTTTGTCAGAATGTAGGTATTTTGGTGTAAATGTAAGATTTTTATGGCTTTTATACTATCAACATTGTTCCATAAATGGATTCAAGGATACTAAACTTAAGCTCTAACATTGCCAATAGCTGTTTTATTTCTCAAGGGTGCTTTAAAACATACTCATGCATCATTTAAATTGGAAACCTTCCAGTAGAGATCAAGACATCTTATCTAGGCTGCATAAGAATTGTTCAAATTATTTCAAACAGCGAGTAGGAAGGAAGTCACTTAGAGGCAAGATAATGACTTGAATTGATAACGGTAGATTCAGCATGTTTGAGTCAAGGAATGTTCACAATAATTAAGAGTGTCAGATGCTCTTAAAGTGAAGGTTAATGAACATCCTGGCATTCTAAAATCAAGGTATGTCATCTGATGATTTGAAGAAAAGGTTGACTGATGAGAAATAAAGGAATTTGGTCCTTCTCAAGATTAAAGTTTGTTCATTGTCGTGTTATATTCTTTTAACCTTTCATATTTTAGTTTCCCTGAAAAAGGAAATTGTTGGACTTATATTTGGAAGGGATATTTGAAAAGTAATATTGATTATATGACTGGGTTTTTCATCAAGGACTAATACTCCCCCCTCCCCCCACTTGCAACAACCAACCTTAAACTGAATGAACTTAGACAGTACGAACAGTTTGGCTCTTAAGAATCTTGGCAGAACTAGGTGTCATTTTTCCATGATAAGGAACCTTTTCTAAATCAATGAAAGTACAAATTGTAGTATTCTTGGCATGCAAAGCTGCTCCAAGGGTCTCAAAGTACCCTGGTATGACAGGTTACCCCATGTGCATGCATACAAACATGTGAAAAAAGCTCATGAACTTTGTCAGTATTTTGTGCATAAATCAAGGAAAGTTATCACTCACACAAATTAAAACTCTAACATGTGTCAGATCTTATATGTTGGAGGACATAATAGGGGCATGATGAAATTTTCCACATTACAGTTAGGGTGTAAGTTTTAGTTCTCTTGGTCCTCATCTCACTGTAACTTTATCTTGCTCCCATCCTCTGCAAACACACTGGACTTATGGTTTATCTCTTCTGCAAATGCACCAAGCTCAGTGAACTGTGAGAGTTTACTGACACCTTGCATGATCACCCTGGACTGATGCATCCCAGAGACTTGTATGAACAGGTTATTACACATGTAAACTGAGACAGCATGTATGATTAGCTATGAAATAGGTAAACAGAGGAGCAGCTCACTGTTAACTGACCTTAGGTGTGAGAGGATGTGAATTGTTCAGCAATCTAAACGAGTGGAAAAACCTGCCCAAGCCCCCAGCTAATGGGTTTCTGGAAGCTACTTAAATCTAGCCGGGTATTTCTTGCGATTTGCTTGTACCATGTTTAGCACAGTAGCCTGTTCACATATGTTAGAAGCATACTAGGTGCTAAATCTCTGGGACGATGATACAACAATTGCCTGTACATGCTAAAAGGCTTGGTGGTAGTAGCATTTTTGAGAGATGCATAAAGGCAACACCCTCATCCTATGTGAGATCTCGTATTGAAAGTGTTGTGCGGTCAAATACAGATGAATACAATTACACAGTTATAGCAATTATTTAGATTGAAAAGTAGAAACAGTACCTGTCGTGTAAAATACTAGGTAGACAACATTTGTACAAAGTTAGCACTGATAGCACCCTAAATGGATTAGCACAAGTTATAGATGTAGGCTAGCAGACCATACTTGCTTCAAGTTTCCTGCAGGGTTACTGTTTTGAATGATGCCAAAAACATTGTTTTCATCTACAAGATCAACAAACTTAAAGCTAAAGTTTGTTTGGTTAACATCTGAAAATAAATCACAATTGCCCACCTCCCAGAAATCTTTCTCATTCAAAGACACCAGTTACCTCCTTAAAAGCTAGTGCCCAATAAATATCTACTTCTTTATGTAAACAATAGTTCACACCCTGCTATTAAAAGTATATTCTTAAGTTTGTTTCATCAGGAAACATACTCCAAACTTTTAAAAGTTGTAAAAGTGTTACTGACAGCTTTTTTCCCTCTGTGACAGAGGTTTCAATTCATACAAAATCAGATAACATGCAGTGTTTAGAATTTTTAGGATCTGGCGATTTTAGGATTTGTAAGTTTTTTGGATGTTTGACCTTAAGCTGGCTGCACACTGCACAAGTTTGTATGTCCCAACGCAACTCCACTTATGTGATTGAGGTCTTCATAGGTGGTACAACTTTCATTTGCATGATTGACAATGCACACTACACAGCCGGCTAGCCTGTTTTTTGAGTAGTTGCATTATGGTATTTGAAACTTCTCTTCAGTCTTTGTGCAGAATCACTGGTGCTTGATTCGTCAGATTGCTTCAACCTTACATTGTTCACAGACTCCAGAAAGGAAAACAAATATGTTTGCTTTTCCTGACTGAAGGAAATTTAACTCAAAACTGGTCTTGAAACTGCCAGTACCAGTGTTCTTCACAGGTCCAAATTTTGTCCGGGCGCTTGTCTCTGATCTGGTAGATGACACCGTTCGTCATCCTGTGGGAGGGGTCTCAGAGGAGGGGGTTCCCTCACCCTTTTGAAAAAAATTTGCTCACGTAAGGTGGGCTGGATGCAAATTGGTGCTATATGTGGTGCAAAATTTGAATTGATCAATTCAAACGTTACCAAAAAAGTTAAAGCAATATTTTTTTGTCCGGGCGGCCAAAATTTTTGTGTGGGTGGCAAAATTAAGACCGCGCACTGACGCACGGACAAAACGGCTGGTGGAGAACACTGCAGTAGTAGTCATAGACCAGTATACACTACATGACTATTGGCAATGCAACCGCCACATTGAGTTGTGTTGCGTAAAGTCTGGTCTAATGTGTGGCTTACTTTACATATTGGTTTTTCATTTTAAGGTCTACTCTTTATCAGATAGTGAAAGCTTTGTGCCTTTCCTTACTTGTTTAATTGATCATTTAGCGTAATATTTTACTCTTTTGTACACTGATTGGAGCTTGTTTAGTCACATGATTTCTATTTTGACTTTAATCATTGGTTGATTAACAACATATACAATAAATCTCAATAACGGCAACTTAATATTTGTACATCTTTTCACTTTTCTGTTAGAAACTGAAACTGTTTCATCCAGATACCAAGGAAGCTCTTCCGATGGAAGCAAAGATGAAGAGCTTGCTTGAGTCAGATCAACATCCTCTCTTCTCTGGAGGACAGGTCACCCTTGAATACATCCCAGATGGTTCTGATGTGTTGGAGATGGAAGAGGCATCATAGGAAGAATGGGGATAGGGGAGGGGGTGGGGAGAAAAACAATCTTGGAATTATCGGTAAATTTTTGAAGGTAAGTCTTTCATATTCAGGGATGGACCACATTGGGCAGAACAGAGTGGCTATACACCAGGCACTAGAAATTAATTTGTAGCACTTTTTCATAGCACTAATAAAAAGAAACCTCTGAGCACTATATTTTCATCTGGCATGGGCAAATCTTGATATTTTCCATATACAGGATCAAAATTGTAAATCCAGAAAGCAGACACCCCCTACCCTTAAATTCTTCCTTCACTGTAATGATTAATATATCTGGCACTCAGGAAATCCTGAACCGACTGCATTGTCAAGTGGTCAGAGCATCCGACTTGCAGCCAGAAGGTTGGGGTTTGAATCCTGGCCAGGTCGTAACAAAGACTTTGAAAATGGAACCTACTGCCATTGTGCTTGGTGCTCAGCATAAGCAATGGAGTAGGGAAAACAAGCCATCGAGCCACAACTGGAAAAAAGACCGTGGATGGCCCGACTTAAACCAATTGGTTAGAAACTGAGGCGTAAAACCTCATCTAACTAACTAACTCAGGAAATCCTGGGCATGTCCCTAACCTTACTGGGTGTTTTAAATCAAAAATTAACTTACGGATGATATGTCATCAATTCTGGTGCCTGAAAGAGAAACTTTGATCAAATTAAAACATTTTACTTTCAAGGGTATGATGTAAACAATGGTTCTGCTATGATGGCCTTCTGGCACCTTTATGGAATAAGCAAAAGTCATGTACACCCAAAACTTTTTAGGTGGACAAATTGTTGAGAAAAAGACATCTTGATTACAGTACATCTGAATTTGATCACCACTATCCTTGTATACCCTTTCATCACCCATATACTACCTCCTCAGCATCCCTTTTTTATTTTGAAGGAAATCTTTGAAAGAAACAAACCACAGATGCAGATTTTACCAGTATAGTTTTAATTCCATGCATTCCACATTTTATGTTCATATGTATCTTCAGAGACAAACAACTAGAGAGCCAGAGTGTGTATTCTTAAAAACTAATATAATATGTATGTTGTCACTATTTTTTTCATGAAAGGAAGTTAGAATCATCATAAAATAGCCTCCAATCTTAAGACTGATATCATCTTGCTCATAAATCTAAATTTCATTAATATTCTCTTTCTTATCTTTCAACAGAATCGGAGGAAAATATTTAAAAATGAAGAAAAAAATTAAAATATAAAAAATGTAAAACCTGAAGCAAGATTCAGGAGGGATACCGTAGGGAATCAGACATGTTCACCCTGGTTCAGGAATCCCAGTGTATTTT
Organism: Holothuria glaberrima; assembly: GCA_009936505.3. Taxonomy (NCBI): domain Eukaryota; kingdom Metazoa; phylum Echinodermata; class Holothuroidea; order Aspidochirotida; family Holothuriidae; genus Holothuria; species Holothuria glaberrima. The sequence continues at coordinate 887 of WURT03645128.1, read as the reverse complement.
CATTGGAAAAGGTTTTCATCTGATCTCAACACTCGGGAGTCTTGTTTTTTAACCAAGGTAGGTGCCCTTTGGATTGCTGTGTTAGATGCTCGTTGAATGAGGAAGTTATGTGCGGTTGTGAGTCTTTAAACCATCCTCGAAAACAAGAAATTTTGGTAGTTAGTGGCAGTGTTTTCTTTCTGCAAAAATGGTGCTCTTTAAGACAAGTTCTTAGGGCTACCTCTCATACTGTAGGAGAAATTCTGAAGCTACTCCAGAAAGGAGTTACCAAATTATTAAAAGAAACACAAGACTTTACAAGAAGTTCTCAGACTGCCATGTCAGCAAAAATTGTCTAGAACAGCTTAAACAAAGTTTTCAATGTCAGAATGAAAATTGTCACATGAAATTACCATATGATAGAATTAACATGATGACTTGGTCTCCTTAAAAATAGTCAGCTGGTCTCCTTAAAAATAGTCAGGTGTTGTTTTTACGGTTTTACTGATGGGTGTACTGTTCAGTTGAAGAAGGGATCTTCAAGACACAATTGATAGATACAAAAATCTTCCGGCAAATGCATTTCAGAACTTGATTTGTAATGGCCTCAGACTATAGGATTGGTAGCATGATATACACAACTTTAATGAGATAGTGGGGTTTAAAAATTGGTTCCCAGACAATACCGCACCCCACACCAACAATTCCACATATGGCAATTCCAAATTTTTGGTGGAAGAAGTTGTCTGAGGAATAATTGTCATGGGGGGGGGAATTGTATGGATTGGAAATTGTCAGGGTGGACATTATCTGGCGTGAACCATCCTGGGAGGGTTGTCCGAGGGAAATTGCCCAGGTGAGAATTGTGCAGGGGATCGCTTGTACTTATTTTGTTTTCATTATTTCTT
>WURT03645117.1:0-19567 GCA_009936505.3 Holothuria glaberrima | reverse complement strand
TGAAAAAATCCGGTTCCGGCCAGATTTGAAATACTATCCGGCAAAATCCGGTTCCGACCGGAACCAAAAGTTTCGTCCGGTGCATCCCTACTTTTTGGGCAAATCTAGCATTTGTAGATGTAGGGGGTATGTGTGCATTCAGAAAGAGGATGGCAGGAGGCGATGGATCAAAAATTCCACTTCATTTACACTTAGTAAATATCCTCAACTCCTATTGGTTCATTACGGTCAGGTGACCGTGCGTTATCCTAGGATAACCGCACGGTAAATAAAGAACAAAATCACCTGCGGGTGAATACAATAATACCGTTCTATACTGTACAGATCACCTGCAGATTATATGTGACTGGCTTGCATGGCGCATGTGGCGCATAGAGTAGGCCAAGCCTAGCCATTATACTTACATACAATACACAGCCTGCTCAATGGTTTGCTACTAACGTCAAGACCTGCGCGCCTAGACGCTTCCATTTTTAAGAAATGCCTTTGTCTCCAAATCTTACATGAAACCCTCAGAGGCAAATGATTCTTACAGGGTTACATTTTTAGTTAAATAACCTAGGCCTATAGCCTACGTAACGTTTCAACTTACATAAAGGTTCCTCGGCGACCACTGAATCCTCGAACGAAATCAACGTTACTAACGTTACTGCTGGTTTAGGGCTTTTTCAAATGCACGTTCCAAATGCTGTAACTGTTTATCTTCCAAATTCAGTAGTTAATCCTAGGTAAATTCCAACATTTGAAGAAACTTTAAAACTAAAGAATACCTGAACACTCCAGCTAGGGTTTGACCAAATGAAGAGCAATTTTTAGAGACAGCGCTGCTTTAGCAAACTTGTAGGCCTACGGTGGGTATGTCTCTGCACTGAATATGTACAGTATACAGTGTATATACGTCGTAGGAGTGAATGTTTATGTTCTTCTACATGGCATGCACGCACAGAACGTACATAACGTACCGTGCTTAAACCCTATAGTGAAAATGAACGTTGCAGCTCTGAGTGCAGTGCAAATGTAAATAATACATTGAATGGGAGATTTCGTGGATAGGAGTGTTGCCATGGACCGGTATCATTATACCTCGAGTTATCATGCTACCTACTGTTAATTTTTTGTCCTCTTCGGCTGTTGAAGTCTTTAAAGAAGAACACTTTTCCCCAAAATTTTGTCACATCGTTGTTATATATTCGTGATTTATGAATATTTTCATTGAATTTATTTTGTTTAATAGCACTTTAGTCTGTTAATTGCACTCAAACATTATTTGAAATGGTTGTGAATACGTCTCATCTTTCTTCGGGGTTTCGATTTCAATAAAATGTGGTTATCTGCAAACACCAATTTTTATTCTCATCTTTTTTCATCAAAATCTTGTTGTGTATGAATGAACAGGGTAAATCAACGCTGGACTGTGCATTAAACAGAGGATAATGTACTTCGGGGTTAATGCTATCGCTAGATGCATTCGGGCTGCGCCCTCGTGCATCGCATGCATTAACCCCCGATCGTGCATTATCCTCTACTTATTGTACGGTCCAGCGTTGATTAACCCTTTATTAAACTATCATTCATTAGTAAAAGGGCCAGACAATGATGTACCAGAGGAGCGCTCTACGTCACCTGGCCAAAAGTAACATTCCCAAGCTATCTTAATTATGCCTGACTTTATCAGCAAAAACTATTCAATTTACTATAAACAGTTTGTCTTTCACTTCTGTCTGTTTCCAGTAGCTTTCCTTTGTTTTACACTGTTTCATTTCTAGATTGCACAGTTCATTTTAGTAGTCTTAAAAAATAAGTGAGGGTTTCATAGAGTTTCACTCCGGGGAACCAGTTAACCACAAGTCCCCAACGATTCACATTTACAAACCCCACAACAGGCCCGATTGTTTTGAAAAATGTATATTATTTACTATGTTAGTGTCTAAGCGAAGCGGCATCAGTAGTTGGCGCGTAGTGTGCCAAGAAATTTTTCCAAGAATGCGTCCTAGGGTACCAGAAACCGCACTTCCTACGCCTTGCCGTTTTAAAACATTTTTTCTGTTTTAATCTTATTTTCCAGAAATTTTCACCTCCCTCCCCCAAAAAGGAAGTTTAAATGAGAAAACGTTCACTCTGTCACATGACTGGAGCCACTGTTGATTGCTGAAGTCGTTTTCTGATAGGCCTAAGCTTGATAAAAATTATATACGAGCGGTAATGTGTACATTAATACAAAATATGATAATTATTGTATTCTAAGGTATACGTGTTCCTGATGAGTCAGTGTTTGTCTGTAGCAGAAATAGTGCTGAAGAGTACGGGACAAAATGTCTGAGGAGGGGATAACTTCAATTTATCGGAAAGTTTGAATTTTGATATTGCCTATCTGTTGTTTCAAAATAAACAATTAAAAAGGCCTTGTAGTAGTTCAAGTATCATTTATTTTTGGAGGTGTTGTGATATAAAGCGGTGTTATCAATTTCATGGTTTTCAATCATGTTTAATAAAAATGTCAGAATGATGATGAAAAACAATTTAGAAGACAATATGATTTTTTTCTCAGCGTCAAAAGGGAAATACATTTCAAACAATGAAACAACAAGATTTCGAAGGTCGGAGATGATTTGACTGCTCAGTGTACTGCTTTGTATTCGAGAGATCCATGTATTATATACCAGTTAAACCATCTGGACATTTTCGGGTGGTTCAAAACAATGAGTTGTGGCAGTCCGCAGTGATGTAGTATCTGGTTGTGCAAGTTGAGGAGTTGTGCTGATTCATATTCGCCTTAGCTATCCGGGCTGTGATGTTGTCCACCCTACGACTGTGGATACACCAAGTTTGTCAGTAGGGACGTTAAATGGCCATTCCGTGAGTGCTACTGTGAGCCTTTAGTGCATCACTTGCTCGCAACCCTCTGAGCACAAGTAAAAACAGAGAGCGAATTTATAACTGCATGGTGTTCATCCACGATCACAATAAAAAAGAACCCTCAATGAGCCCAAATGGTTGTCCTCAAAAACAAAAAACTCTAGAGCCACTGTTAGGTGCATAATGTATCATCCGAATAGATCAAGCATTTTTGATAGTAGCTCCCACTCCCGCCTTTACATTAACAGCAGATATTGCCTGACGTCCTAATGGCTGTGTGTACATGTACAAGAGCGTAATAAGTATAATGTTTAAGACGTGACGGTCCGGAATGGTTTTTTTCAAGGATTTTTGTAAGCTTAGAGCATCGTCAAAAGTCCAGAAGTCTCATCATACCACACATTTAAATTTATCCGGAGAAGACGGTGGATATTGCCGGTGAGATTGCGAACCTCTCGAATCCCTTACCTCCCACCGATACGGTCTTGTACAGAGCTGTAAAGTTATGTAAGAATATTAGCCTAAGAGCATAGGTGTATGAGGCGGGGGCAGGCACTATGCCCCCCCCCCCAAAAAAAAATTGTGCAACCCAAAATTCATGCAGAATCTGTGGAAACATTCGGGCAAATTTCATGCAAAAACTTTAATTTTTAATTCTTTTGAAAGGATTGGAAAAAACAGAAAAATTAACTTCAGCCTATTTATTGTTTATGTATTCCAAGTCTATGTACGACAACAGTTTGTTCTTAATAGTGCTGACGTTTTCCTCCCTTGTAAAGATCTTGGCTGTAATTCCAGCTACCTTTTGTTCAGCTGAATGTTCATTTAGTGCTCAGCTACGTCGCCTACGACTTACCTTAGGAGGCATATGGGCCAGGCTCGTCTTTCAAATTTGGCAGTGCATACCATTGAAAGACAAGTCATAAATACTGTCATGTCATGTGAAATAGACAGGATTATTGATGTTTTGGACGCAGTAAACAGTCATTGTTTTAACATGCTCACACACATGACTCACATTTTGCCAGGTGTTAAAAGTGTGTAAGAGAATTTTCTTCCATTGAAAATATTTTTTAATTAATGTTTAGAGGTTTCCTTCAATATTGCAAAATTGGAATATTCTGACGTTTTATGTACTACTTATCCCATTTAAAATACTTTTGATCATTTTTATGTTTTTTTTTACAGTGTTTGAACAAAATTGGTCACTTGATTTAGAAGGATGATAGTGTGTATGGTTTATTCAGTGGGCCCATCTTCTTTGCGTGTCTCACAAAACATCAAACCATAACAGCATTATTATTGTACTATAAACAGTGAAAGACGCAAGGTGAGGGCCATAGCATTGTTATTTAATGCTACTATGTTATGATATGAATATTGTATTGTAGGAGGAAAATGAAACATTTTTCACAAAATGGCGACAATTTTTGAAATATATAGTAGACAAGTTTAGAAATTTAAAAACTGGATAAAAGCAAACTATAAGAACACTGACAATACATGCCCAATAAAGTTGGACTAGTTTTAATTGCTCATTGGCTTTTAAGTCATTTTCCTAGTTCATAAGTTTTGATAGATATAGCTAAATTTTTGTATGGTGAAATTATGCATAACAGGCATGTAGTAACCTCAAATCTAACTCAACCTTCCATATGGTATTAGTGGTTAAAGAATTTCAAGGGGACAAAGTGCTTCGCAAAGTGACATATTTTGTTTTTATACTTTGTCTTTTACTTGCTATTCCCCATGACTCACGCAGCTACAGTAGCTCTCTGTCTCTACATCGAGTATATAACATGCCTTGTCTCACTGGGGCTTCCAGCAAGGCCAAACCCGTTAGGGAACCCAAAATTTTGCACAAAATATATGTTCACCTTTGTTGAACGCCAATATAGAAAAGAGTACATGTCCACTGGTCCACTGGCAGATCTAAGAAGGGCCAACGGGGAGCATGGCTCCACGCAAAGGTGAGCCATAAAATTGTACCGAAAATTTCTAAAAGAAAATTAACTTCACAATTGTACACTTTTGTGGCACCAAATCGTATCTGAGTGCATTCAGTTATAGAAAGATGTTCCAAAGAGGAGGGGGACACCCCTTCCCTTCAGACCGTATCACCAGTTTGGCCCCTCCCAAACAAAGGCCCTGGGTCCGCCAATGTACATGTCAAACGTTTAGCAAATTATGTGTAACTTCAATGTTCTCGGTCTTGTACACCTCTAAAATTTAGCTGTCATGACTTCCAGGGTACCACAAAAGTGTATTTTTCCGTACATCTGGACAAGGCTCAGATATTCGGGCAAAAACCTTGGGCCCACCAAATTGAAAAGGCCCCATACGCCTTTGCCTAAGAGTAAAAGTCTGGTAAAGGCAATGATTATTTATCCGCTTGATACGGTTTAAATTTGTTTAAACAATAGGAAAATCAAATGAGTACACGTATAAGACACAACCTAAATCACGATTGGCGTTTTTATTCATGTGTCATCAATTCTATAACTTGAAAACACTTACTAGACATACACCCCAAAAGTTTGACTTACTAAACTTGGGCATAATTATCTGCCTTGTTCCAGAAAAAAATCGATTTGATTTACTGCACTCACAACTTATACAAGCTACACAAAACCATTCAATATGTAAACTTTAGACCCTAAAGACCCTCATTTGGGAAATTCTAGTTTACCATGTTTACTCAAAGTGAAACCCCCCTGCTTAATGCACCACAGTCGGTCCATACTTCAGTAAACACAGCTGCGTGAAAAAGTATACCGTTGTTTAGGAAGAAAAAATGAAAGTTATTTTTCAGCGAATGCCACACTCACTGTTAGAGTTTTTGATACAATTAATGAGCTGAAGAGGCATGATGACTGAGCTGAGTATGTAAAGGTTGCAGCTAACATAAGTGCGATATAGATTGACAAGTGCTTATTCTATGCCTGATATACAAGGAGAATTGTACGTTACGGCACAGGGAGACAGTACAGAGCAATGACCTCTGATGGGATCAAGTCACAGAACTTGTGACTAAAATTTAGCCTAACAACATTCGATCTACTCTGGTGGCATAAACGGAGGAGCATATTAGAGAAACACTCTTTCCTCCAAACTGTCGTTTCGCTAAAATAAATCTTTGCTTTTACTTATGGGAGAAGAAAGCTGTTCTCAGCTTGAAGAATACCCCTCGGGAGACTTTGTTAGTCAGCCCCTTTTAAGTCTTCCAAAACAGTCTTTATGACTATTCAAACGAATTGGTTCGGTGTTCACTTGGCGTTAGGAACATGACTGGACAAGAAATATGCCGTAGAACCGGCTACGTATAAGCAACTGGGGGAGCTGCTCGTTAACGACCTTCATCCTGGGGAAGGTCCAAGGAGAGTAGATTTACCCCTCCCATTTGGAAAATTGGATTGAATATTTGAGGGTACAGTAGTTTCCTACTGTATTGAAAAAGTATGACAAAGTAGAGAAACGAGGGTCTTTCCCTTGAAAAGTAATGTCGTGCAGAAGTCGTAGTTCACCCCCGATATTTTAACTAGCACGATTTTAGCCCCCTGTCTTACGCCTGCTTTCCACGTGTATGCTTTTGCTACATACTAAATAATTTGACATTCTTAACTTACAAAGTAGAAATTTCAGAGCTAAAGACGCACCAAGATCATAGCCTTGTTCCGTTCACTTGTGAGACTTTCCACAAATTTTGTTTCTTTGTATCTCAAGAGGAGTTGGAAAATACCGCCAGGGAAGGGAGCTTTTCACCTGGGTACATTCACACCCAGGTCCGATTTCTTTAGGCTATCCGCGTAGGGCTTGAAATGCCATCCCCTGTGGTTCCCGCAAACTGCCATCATCTGGTGGCACCAATAGCTACAAACATTGGCCTATCCATAGTGTCAGGTCTCCTCCATTTCTATGTTACATCATGTATTTAATTTCTTGCTACTGACTGTATTATCTTGTTATTTTACAATAATTATACATGAATTCGTTGTACTCTACTGCAATATTAGAGTGGAAATAAAGAGTGTCACATCAATCAAATCAAATCTTCGGTGCCCACCTTTGCGGTACCAGTTCTCCCTATGTCAGAATTCCTGGTTACTGGCATAGCTAACATGTATGTCTACTTAGCCTGAAATATGTGGTTATTCAGCGAAAACTGTTTGTTTTCGCCCGTTCTATAGTAAACGATTGAGTGACCACATTTTTCTTTTCATTTTGTGATATTTCAAACACTAATTTCTACATATTCACACTCTGCAATTGAACTACAAATCTAACACCATGCAAGTACTACCTCCAAAGACATAGCACTTCCATGCTAACACCTAGTGAAAGAATACAAAGATTTTAAAAGAGTTGCATTACTCACCGACTTAATTCAACAATCATTAACCAACTATGCCTTACATGAATAACATGAAACTCATCACCATTGATGAGATGACAACTGAAATGCTGAAAACAGATCGTATGGAACCATTGCAAAGGTTTCCGTCGCAAATACACCCTTCAATGGTATCCAATGTAATGCCGGATAGCTCCTCAGCTTGTCTGAGCTCCTCTGCTGCATCCGGGTCTATTCTTTCAAAGTCGTTCCTGTCATAACAACCGTTTGAAAAGCCGGCTCCATCTTGTTTAGGTATGCAATATGCTGTTTGGGATTTTAAGGTAAAATCGTCTCCTGAAGGGAGAAAGATGTACTCATTACCCTTTGATTATTATATATAGTAACGCTAATAATGATAGTTTTTACACGGAAGTACGATTTAGTCTGCCCAATAAAAGGGAACAAAATTAATAAACAGAAAGCCAAAAGTTTGTCAAAGATCTTCGGTTTCAAAAGAGAGAAAACTATTAGTACAGGTTTGACACCACAATCTGCTAATTGAGCTGCAAGCAACCCGAACAATTTTTGCCCAATAAGGTCATTCCTGTGAATGGTAATTGGCCACTGACGGATTTTTGAAAAACTGCAATGTTTTTCTTCCAATCGCTATTCTTTCTCATATTTGAGGGCCATCCACTGTAAAAAAAAAATAAAGAAATATGTATATAGAAAACAGTAAAAGTGCCGTCAACTTGTTGAAAAAATTGACAACACTTTTTACGCTTCCTTTGTGAAGTTTTTAATTTTTGTTCTGAAATTCCTCAACAGTATGTTAGAATTTTTAAATTGCACGTCGGCTGTTTTTCTAGTGTACGGCGACGTTCATAGTTTAGCGCAATAGCATTACCCCCGGTACAATTTTCCGATCAGGAGATAGCTTTACAACGTGTCCATGATTAACTGGGTCTTGAATTCGTTCCTGTCTAAAAAGAATAGGGCCAGGTTATAACCTTTACATATAAGTCTAAAAACATGGAAAGGAAATTGGAGCGGCTCAAACTTTTTACGTGGACTTTAAGGTCAGAGTGTTGTCCTGAAAGCCTTTACTATAACTTCTAATCACATTATTTTTACCATAAAAGTCAGAATTTTGACTAAAAATCTCATCCCTGGCAGCTAATCAACCGATAACGGATTTTGGATTCATTTTACTGCCTGTGTTTTGTAGACTTTCCACTTTCCATGTCTTTTAGTGCAGTGCCATAACCGATAACTAAGGTTGATAAAACAAAGGGGCAGAGATACATAATGAACAATGTCACAATGTGTTCGACTTACTGGCTTTTGGATACAGGCAGGCAAGGAATAAATCTATGCGATGGTGATGTCGTGTGTGGGTGTGTTCGTACGTGTGCGTATGTAATTGATGTAAATGAGCGTTTCTTTTTTTCAGGCAAGTGTGGATACACCTGCAAGTGGTGATATCCCTAACTGCCAAATGCAAAATTTGCCATGAAATTGGATTTTGCACCTTTCAAAAATGTGCCCCAATACGTTTGATGCATTTTGGTGTTTTCTCCATTTTACATGTTGTGAACCTATCATCAGGAAACACACCATGTGTTGATGCATGTGCGTGTGTACATGTTAATCGGGGACATGAGCTTTTGTTTCAAGTGTGGATACACCAAGTGGGGATATCCACATTTTCACTTTTAAAAGCATGTATCCCCGATTGAAACCTTTAACATGTATGTGTTTGTGTGTGTAAGTGACTCTTGGCTTGTAAACACGATATCTCAAGATAGCAAGGACCGACACTTTTCATATTTGGCGTATAGATTTGTCATGTTGAGAGAAAGAACTCCATTGCTTTTGATGGAGTTCAAAGGTCATTTGAGGTCTCCAGAGGTCAAAAACCTAAAACCTTGTAAACATGATATCTCAAGATAGTAACGACCAGCACTTTTCATATTTAGTATATAGATTTTTCATGTTGAGAAACCCCAATGGCTTTTGGTGAAGGTCAAAGGTCATCTGAGGTCACCGGAGGTTAAATTGTGAAAACCATGTTAATGACTTGTTAACACGATATCTTAAGGTAGCAAAGACCGTCACTTTTCATATTTAGTGTTTAGATGTGTCATGTTTAGAGGGAGAACCCTATTGTTTTTGGTGGAGATCAAAGGTCATTTGAGGTCACCAGAGGTCAAAAACCTAAAACCTTAAAAACACGATATCTCAGGATGGTAGTGACCGACAGTTTCCATATTCAGTACTTAGATTTGTCATGTTGAGAAACCCCAATGGTTTTTGGTGGAGGTCAAAGGTCTTCTGAGGTCACCGGAGGTTTAACTGCGAAAAGGCTTGTAAATGGCTTGTTAACACGATATCTCAAGATAGCAATGACCGACAGTTTTTATATTTGGTCTATAGATTTGTCATTTATGGAGCAAGAACCTTTTCGTTTTTTTGTAGAGGTCAAAGGTCATTTGAAGTCCCTAGAGGTGAAAAACTAAAGACCTTGTAAACACAATATTTCATTCTAGCAATGACCGATAGTTTTCATACTTAGTATATAAATTGGTCATATTGAGAGGAAGAACCCTATGTGTTTTGGTGAAGGACAAAGTTCATCTGAGGTGACCGGAGGTTAAACCGCAAAAACCTTTTAAATGGCTTGTAAACACGAAATCTCAAGATAGCAGTGACCGACAGTTTTTACATTTGGTATATAGATTTGTCATGTTAGGAGCAAAAACCCTTTTATTTTTTGTAAAAGTTAAAGGTCATTTGAGGTCCCCAGAGGTCAAAAACCGAAGACCTTGTATACACAATATTTCAATCTAGTAATGACCGACTGTTTTCAAATTTGGTATATGTATTTGTAATGTTGGCAGAGAGAATGCTTTTGCTTTTAGTGGAGGTCAAAGGTTATCTTGGGTCACCGTAGGTTAAACTGCTAAAACTTTGTAAATGGCTTGTAAACACAATATCTCAAGGTTGAAATGACAGACACATTTCATATTTGGTATTTAGATTTGTCATGCTGAGAGGACGAACCTTATTGTTTTTGGTAAAGAACAAAGGTCATCTTAGGTCACCGGAGGTTAAACTGCGAAAACCTTGTAAATGGCTTGCAAACACGATATCTCAAGATAACAATGATCGCAGTTTTATAATTGGTATATAGATTTTTCATGTTAACAGAAAGAACGCTATTGTTTTTGGTGGAGGCCAAAAATCATTTGAGGTCACCAGAGGTCAAAAACTTAAAACCTTATTAACATGGTACATGAAGACGTGAAAGACCAAAAGCTATTCATTCTTAGTATATAGATTTGTCATGTTGAGAGGAGGAACGCTTTTGTTTGAGGTCACCAGCGGTAAAAAACTGAGCTTTGGAAACATGACATTACAAGGAAGGAAGCATAGACAAATCTCTTCTAAGACCTTTTTCCAATTGTTTTCGTTATTTAAGTTTTGTTGGGGTTCATAGGCCATGTGAGGTTAGCAGGGGTCAAATTGGTAATGCATTATAAAAATGATGTAGTCAAGAAGTATAAATTCAAGGGATGAATCTCGGTATAACAAAGTATCCCCCTTTTGGCAAGGAATTACTAAGCCTTTGGGCTTTCTGGTGATTATGTTTGTGCTGAAATGCCTATTGACCCTTTAAATTTCAAACTGCGCGAAATAATGTGTGATGAATGCAGAATAAATGTCCTTACCTGTCCCTTCAATAGTCACCTTGGCACACATTGTTACATCATCAGCGCACTCCGTTTCTGTCATTTGCACGTTCCCTGATGGTGGTGCCAGGATGTCACAAGTTGGACCGCTAGGGGAGCATTCATTTTCGACCTTAGTGTAACATTTTAGGGAATGCACGTCTGTGAAAAGAAGGAGATGTGACAGAAAATATTACTGTATTCACTAACTATCCCAGCAGTAGGCTTATTTTTATATAATTTTAGTAAACCACAGACTGAAAAGTTGGGGTTGTTTTAAATTGCCGAGTCATTCAGTTCATCGGGCTCACTCGGGTTTATGTGGACAATTAAGTATTTTACAGCAACTAGACGTGTCCCTTTGAGAGTTGGCGGTTTTGTGCCTATCCAGAATGCGCGTGCTCTGTAAAATGGATTACTTCGCTAGCCTGAGAACATAATTAGAGCATACATGGGTTTATGGATGTTTTCATTTCACCTTTTTGGCCGACGTAAGGCTACATTGAATAAATTGTGAATATTTTAAGTAATAAGAGCGTTGTATTTTATTCCTGTACTTCAGCAAAAACTGTTATCAGGCAGTTGAGCGCACCAACTACGTACCCATGCTTTCAAGTTGCTTGTTAGATCATTTTAAACACTGGGTTTACCTGAATACTCGCACATTCTGTTTGGCAACAAAATCGGGCTCTATTTCCCAAAAAGTGTAAAAATAGTACTACGAACTGGCACACGTTTGTGTGAGATTCGACATCTCTTAATGACCCTGAACGGATATCCAATGAGAGTTAAGAATCTTGAAGGCATTCTCCGTTACGTCGGAATTGGCATTGGTATAGGAGACTTTGAAATTATTTTTTATTCATATTCAAAGATGTATATGATTAGTGTTTTGTTAGGCAGCAAGAACTACCACCGGTAGTTCTCAATTACGGCCGCTGGTGTTATGAATTATGTAGTGACGAACGTACAAAACATCGATCGAAGCATCAATTGACAGTTCCTTTTGAACCTAACTGTTTTGAAAATTACGGATAGAGATGAAAAGCCAACCATAGTAGACTAAGGCTTTTGGAATGATGGTGGGTTGCCTTGACCTGAAATGTGCCTCTTAGTGTAACGTGTATTTCAACGGAGAGTGTCATATTTTAATTTATATGGAAAATATTAAACGGTATAAAAACCACATTATGCACAGACTTCTCACAGCCTCAGTTACCAAGGATTCGTCATAACTATAATAGAAAGCTAGATAGGAGAAATATCATGGGTAAGTATAGTGCGCAATAAACATTGAAAGAAAAAAAACTGCCCAATTATTGGTTAATATCTTTCCCAATAAATTTATAAAACTTCCAAAAAATGTTGGGTAGTAAGTTTCCCCATCGCTCTTGAAGGAGGAATGCACAACTTTCCTTACAGTGTGTACAACTTGGGCAAAACGAAAGGAACCAAGATAAATTGTTTACTCTCAATTTCTTTTATGGTAAATCTTTTATCTTTAGTGGACCTAATCTGTTATTCCAACCCCAGACGAAAGTCATTGAAATGAACCACCATATCATAGCATTAGCCTTGGGCAGCAACATTGCTACATGGTCGGTATAGGGCCAACATGTCCCGTCCCAACCCTTCTGCTGGTTGATAAAAGTAATTCTGTACTTAAAAGATATCACATCCTATTAAAATCGCAAGCTGAAAATACTTTCCAGGATGGTTGTAGTATAAGACCTTTGGGTAGAAGTAGTGGAGGCAAGCAACTATTTCTACATAAAGTGCAATCGTGTTTCTAACGTTGATAATACTTTATTTACAATGGGTGGGTTCGTTAACTCTACAATATTTATTTTACAAGGGCTGACAGTATGTCATCCTAACCAGAGCAGGGTGGCGCCAGGATTTTCCTTACGAGGGGAACCTTCCCCTACCGCCCCTGACTTCTCCAACTTAGCTCCAGCCTTGAACCAGGGAGGTCCTACTACTCTCTCTAGTCAACTTCACTAAGAGCATATATTCCGCAGCACTCTTTCTGAAAATATCGGGTAGAACTTACTTTTACAACAGAGCAATATCAATTTGGACACAATTTAAGTGGTTGATTCTTTTATGATGCGTGAAATTGTTTTGGTGAAAATAACACATTCAGGCACGTCTGGGCAGACGTTCCTTAAAACATAAGTTACATATCAGTTACATGAAACGACATCTAAATCCGTTAAGTATTACCTGTAAGAAGCAGTGTAAAGCATATTGTCAGAAAGAAAGGTGCTGTGGCGGCCATTTTCCACTCTGTTGATAAAGAAGAAATATCATAACCCGGAGATGGTAACTCAACAGATTCATCATACTGGCATGATGAGCATAATCTAGTTTGTCTTAAAACAATTATCGGTCCCGCAGAGTTCAATTGAAGGTTAACCTGGTCCAAAAATATGACCAGATAGGTAAACATGTGATTTGGTTTCCTGGAACTGTTAAAAGGAAATTCCCAAGTTTTAATCGTTGTGGACTGCAGTGGCGTAGCCAGTTTTCCCAGTCAGGGGTGGGGGAAGGGGCTAGGACAATTTTCTTCCCGTTTGTGACATTTCGTCCCAGACTTCCCGGAGCTCCAGTTTTGGGCTCGCAGTTTTGGCGTATTCAGTGGCGCGGCCAGGATCTGGTGATGGGGGGGCACCACAGATGACGTCGTAATGCCATCTGAGTCCTCCCCAAATCTGCCTAAATTATTCTTCTTTTTACCCGCCCTGCGATTGTATGCAGCGGTCGGGGATCCTTCCCTTATCACTTATAAAGTTGCCCTCCTGGGGAAAGGGTCTAAGGGAATGGGGGTGTCCCCTCCTCTTTGAGAATTTTTTTTTGGTTAATTTAAGGTTACTTAGATGCAAAATGGTGCTATCTTTGGGATATATTTGGAACTGAGAAGTGTTGATAATTTAGTAAATTCTAAATTTTGGTTAGGTAGAAGAGGAGAGTAGGCCTATGGTGTCTAAGAGAAGGGAATGTTGTCAACAAACCCGAACCCCGAACTTGACTACCTTCTATTTGGGGGAAGTTTTTGCGCCAAATTACGTACGTGGAGTGAACAAAAACATTCTTTGACTTTAAGAAATTTTCCTTTGCTTCATTGCGCATTATAAAAGGGTATCTAAGGGTGGAAGACACCATACCTACAGGGCCTCCAGGGAGCTGTGATTCTTATTACCTGACATCCAGATGATACTATAGAAAGTATAACGTATTACGCCTAGCACGTTACAACAATCTTATTTTTACCAATCTTGAACGAAAACCACACGAACGGATTCCAGAAATGGGAATTGGAGGGAGGGAGTATAGGTACAGGGAGGTGATATAAAACCTCCCTGATACATATAGCAATAGGCCCCAGGGGTGAAAGACTTACAAGCGCGTTTCAGAATTAATGCTTCTTAGTTATAAGTGTACTAGCAGTCACCATCTATACCAGTGGCGTAGCCATGGGGGGCCAGGGGAGGGCATTGACCCCCAGAATTTTTTGTAACACGTTCCTGCCCCCCAAATAATTTCAAGCGATGTGTTAAAAAAGAAAAAAACAGGAAGTTTTCTTTAAAAGAAAAACTTACATTTATAATATATACAAACTTTGAAAAATTTATATGATCATCTTGGCAATTAATCAATTCGGCCAGTTGGCAGGTACGAACTTATCTGAAAACAATGGCAAGAAATGATGGCGCCCTGCTCTAATTGGTCAAGGCATAGCGTAAACTCATACATATAGTATCAACATATGCGTATCATAGTCGTGTACAATGTACAATGCAAATTGTACATACTTTTTATAGACTTTTTACAATATTTTTTTTAGGAAATACTTCTGACAGTTGTCCTAGTATCACGTTGCAAACCCTAAAAGAGCCATTTCCAGTGATCTGGGGGTATTTTTGGCCAAAATTTTCTTGGCTCCGCGCCAACTGATGGTGGCGCTTTGCTTAGTTAGAACCACTGACTAGATCGGGAAATCAGAACACTTAACCTTTTTCTAGACTTTTTTACAATATGCCTGTTTCTTAGGAAATGCTTGTTGTCATAGTGTCACGTTGCAAAGCCTGAAAAGGGCCATTTCCAATAATCTTGGGGGTTTTTTGACCAAAATTTTCTTTGTACGCTCCGCGCCAACCGATGGTGACGCTCCGCTTAGATAGTGTCACTGACAATATATCCCCCCAATTTCAAAGACGAATGGCCGCCCATGCATGCAAAGCATCGGGAGAAACAAATTCATATATGTTTTTGGGTTGCCCCCCCCCCCTTGAGAAATGCCTTGCCTCCCTAACAAAGAAAGTCTGGCTGCGCCACTGATCTATACCGATAATGGCTGTGCACAAACAGGGCCGTAGCATGGGTCATATGTTTAGGGGGTGTGAAGGTCTCCAATTCCGACTGGCTGAATGTTTTTTTTTTCTTCAACTGAACGCAGCGTGTATAGTACCCTGTTTTACGCACCATGCGATTTTTGTATACATAAGTGGGGATCCTTCATTTTTCACTACATAAAAGTGCCTTCCTGGGGAAGGGGTCTAAGGGGAGGGGGTGTCCCTCCCCTTCCAGATGTTTATGTTAATACAACTAAGGTTGCTTTGATGCAAAATGGTGCTATCTTTTGGACATTTTTGAGCTTCTCATATCAGACGCGTTGGAACGGAAAAAATATTGGGGGGGCTGAATTCCAGGAAGACTATCTAAGCGGAGCGCCACCATCGGTTGGCTCGGCGCGACGGTACAAGAAAATGTTTGGCTTTACAAACCCTCCAGATAGCCGGAAATGGCACTTCCCGAGTGTTTTTAAGCTGCACGTACCCAGCCTTGAAATATGAATCTCATGCCTGCAATTTCGCAATCAATGAGAAAAAAACAATCTTTGAGAAATGTTTATATGTGTTTCTAAGCGGAGCGCCAACATCAGTTGCCGCGGAGCGTACAAGAAAATTTTTGGCTTTACAAACCCCTCAAATGGCCGGAAACGGCACTTCCTGAGTGTTCTATGCTGCATGTACCAAGTGTTGAAATATGGATCTCATGTCTGCACTTGGCAAATATGAAGGGGGCGGCTGAACATACCTTAACCCCCCTCACTTTTCCATTGGGGGCTGGGCCCCCAAGCCTCCCGGGTCAGAAGCCACTGCCTCATATATTGCTGAAAAAGTTTCATAATTTGGCGAATTCAGCAGTAGTAGGGATCTTTCCTTTGTCACGATGTAAAGGACCGTCCTGGGGGAGAGATCTAAGGGGAGGGCCCTGTGCACAAAGCACTAGGTAAAAATTTTCGAAAAATGGGTAACGGAAAATAGTTACGTACTTTCAACCTTCAACATTATGCTACAAATTAGATTGAAAAGTCCCATATTGATGCGAAGCCCCTACAGAGGTTGGAGATGTACCTGTTTTTTCTGAAAAGTGTTGGTGATCAGAATAGATCCATGTATGATTTTCTTAATAATGGTCATTAGGTGAAGTGCAAATTTTGACAAATGCGTGCAAAAAGCGCAGAAATTTTTCATTAATGAGATTCCCTAGTCAAAACTTGAATTGACGCTCTGCATCGAGACACTTTTAATTCCCCAACAAATCTATAAGCCAATTAAAAAGCCGGTATTTTACCTGGAAATTTTTAAACAGCTTCTAACCTTTGCTACTGTATTTTTCCGAGAGTTGCTACCCGAAAATATTGATAATAAAAGCAATATTGAGGTAAGGTTTGGATTGCGCGAAAATTTTTATCGTTTCAGGAGGATTTGTAAAATTTCTGATAGTTTCAAAACCATATGTGATGAAAAAAATTACAGCAGATCTATCACTTGGTCAAAACACACCTCACCATCTACAGAAATCTATAGCTTAAACACATTTTGGGATCATTTTAAAATTTTCAGAATTTTTTTTTTAAAATCGGTGGGGGTTAAGCCCCCATGCCCCGTGCCGGCGCCAATGGGCGTATTCGGGAGAGGCCCGGTACTAGGAGTGACTGCCTCAGGTGTATTTATTTTGCTTCCCCTTTTCTGTAATTCCTGCTTCTTTTATTCCTTCTCTTCTCTCTCATTTTCCTCTTTCCCTCCTCCTTTTCCCCTTTTTTCTCCTTCCTCTTCCCAATTTTCTCGCTCTCGATTTTTTTCACGGGCACTCTGCTCCCTGCCCCCACTGTCTACACCACTGGTGGAGTGCCTCTGACAAGGGTACTTAACCTGGAATAGCGATAGCAGCTTAGTTACTAACCAGGATGCCCAACATTCACGCTCGCAAATCTAGTATGGACTGCAAAACTAATAAAATAAAGCCATCGACATATGTTTCAAAACGTTTGGTAGACTTGTTCAAGTTTTCAAAAATGAAAGGGCTGGTATTCAGTAAAGGGTACGTTCTGTAGTCTCCTGCGGTAAGCCTACCATTCGCATACCCAAATTCTTCGCGAAGACAGAACACGCATGTTCTTCTAAAAGTTCCACCATGATATGAGTTACGCTAAAAAGCTAAAGCAGGGAAGAGGAGACAAAAAGGAGACTGTCAATCTGAAGAAACTTATCACACGTGAGGCGATGATGGAGGATAGTAGACAGGAAAGAGACAAATATGACTAGTTTTTCGGCGTTATATCGAGCCCTTGAAAATGTTCTTTTTATTTTAATAAAAAAAAATAAACAAAAACAAAAAAAAAGAGATCATTCAACCTTAAAAAGTTTATTAACTCCGTCTACATAAAAAGTACCTGTACTCTCATATTGTGACAATAGCTGTCCAACGAGTTCTAGCAAGGACACAGGCAATACGTTTTAGCTGTCTGCTACAGTCGGATAAATTGAAAATGGTTAGTTTCGTACTTTGCAAGGCAAAGTATCTAAAAATGGTCATTTTCCACTTGAATTCCACTTAAATTCGACAAAATTCCTCCAGTTTTCCGAGACAAGAGCTCTACTTCCCAAGATGGCAAGCCAAGACGTCCTTTTTGAACATCTTGTCTCTATTTTAGAGATTTGAGTGTGACTCTAATTCTCAAGCTCAAATCGATCGACTGAAGGCTCTGTCAAGTGTAGCTAAAAAGCTTATCCAAGACTCCATACTCGAAACATGAATAAAGACTCGCAGATCTGCCATAAATCCTCACAGTTGCACTGTGAAGCTCACGGTTTCAGGTATTATCTCACAGCCATATTTTCACTGTATGTAGAAGTATATTCACACAGATATGCAAACACGGAACCACCCAGTTGAAAAGATGTCAGGCTGCCTACCCCGCTCTTCTTCGTAAAACCTGTGTTGTAATCCCAATCTTGGGGAAAATTTCATGAATTTGACCATTTTTTCAGGAAAATAATAAAACACCCTAAGGCTATAACTCCGTATTTTGTCAATACAGTTTAGCTTTCCATTTTATATTCAGATCTGGCAACCCTAACGAAAGTCTTGACATCTTCTAAATAGCGACAGGTCAGGCTACTAATATTAGGGTAAGGTGTATGCAACGTGCGCATGCAATTTGTTGGTCCATATCTAGTTTTTTGAACTACTTGATATTTGATCTCAGACATATGACTTGTAATGTCATCAACTACGCAAGCATAAGTTACATGGTCATTAAATA
Source organism: Holothuria glaberrima (assembly GCA_009936505.3). NCBI lineage: Eukaryota > Metazoa > Echinodermata > Holothuroidea > Aspidochirotida > Holothuriidae > Holothuria > Holothuria glaberrima. Next base: position 1,032 of record WURT03645117.1, on the reverse strand, counting down.
AACCACTAGGCTTGAAATCCATCGGACTTAGCGTTTAGATGGGATTAGTTAGGTTTAATTGGCACACAATCATAAACTCTACCGCCCTCTTACAAACAGAAATTCTCACACTTCTTCACATTTCTGATGTCAAATGAAATACAGTATCTGACCTCCCTTTATATAACACAGAGGGATGAGAAAACATAATAAAATTGAGACTCCGACTTTCAGTCGAAAGTGAACATTGCCGTGGTCTAGAGAAAAAATATGACTTACAGCCTACCAGTATATTGAGCATAATATGTGACAGCATACTTGATCAGAATTCAGTATACCGTCCCTTAATTGTAGATAGGCCTACTTTTAAAGAACATAGGAAAATTCGACCACACTTTATACATTTTAGCACAAACGACTACTGAATTTTAACAAATTTTTGGCCAAAGGGTACAAGACCTGACTCATATGTTGGCAAAGTGCATGCTGTTTCTTCCAAAATGATGTTCTCTTCGCCCAAAATGTTTTGATACCCCTTTTAGTGTGACCCACTTGGTTCTGACGGCTGTGAGAGTTTTTCAATGTACCTTCTTCTTGGGGTCTTCAAAATTTTATTTTGACACACTCAACATCTCAGATATTGCATTTTGTCATAATTACTTTATCAAATCATTTCATTTAGCAAATAAATAATTAATGCACTTCTGGTATTCAACTCCTCAGCTTTAACGCTACGGGTCACTTGATGTCCACCCACCCATAGGCTTTGCCGAAAGGTGGCATGGGGATTTCCCCTTGTAAATTCCCTTCGACCCGTACGCTCCTGTACAAAAGTATGCACCTTACAGGAACAATGCGCACTCAATTTTTTGCCAGGCACTATTTCTGCTTGGCTTCGCTTGCCCTTCCCCACCTCCACTTTTGAAACCCTTGTTACGCCATTGTGGCCACCTTTCATGTGGCTCTGTCTTTAACCACCAGAAAGAGGATGTGTCATTTGAACCTTACACAGCCTAAGGTACTGAGAAACATTGACTTTGCTCTCCAATATTG
>WURT03645106.1:6129-19568 GCA_009936505.3 Holothuria glaberrima | reverse complement strand
GTGCGTTTTAGTCGACTGTAAGTAGGCGTGGCCTAGTTCTAACAGAACTAACAACCAGTTGAGGCTGTTAGTTCTGTCAGATGATTACCATGGCGAATGCGTCATTCGGGTGACATCACAATAGACCTGTCAATCAAAAACTAACACTAACAGTTGACAAAAACGCAACCTATGCGTATAATGTCTTTGCTCTGTGACATCATCTGCATAAGGTCTTTAGACTCATTCACTTTTTACAAAGACGTCACTGCATGTCGGTAAAAGAGTTTGTGAGGCGCGCTTACACTGTCGTCACAATGCAAAATAGATTACAATTCGTCTACTTTCTGCGTACAATCGTACAAGCGTTTACACACGCAACACCGAACATACACGCATACATGTGTTCTTGCGCATACTCTATGCCAACCAATCCCAACCAGTGACGTAACCGTGAACAGCCTAATACAATGTGTTGCATAAGTTTTCCCCATTCAGGAGAATTTTTGGTTTTCGCCAAACCGAAAAATCTCCCCGAATGGTATTATGACATCTGTGGTTGAAGTCCATGTAAATTTTCTCGCATTTCAAACAAATTTTATTTGAGAGTTTTATACCTTTTAAAGTTTTTGTATTTCTTGTTTCTTTTACTTGTTGCAGTTTAGCGATAGAATACGTTCCCAACTGAAATTACTGAATGAAATGGACTTCAACTCAGAGCCAAACAGAATATATAGACCGCCAGAAGACTGGGACTACCAAAAGGAGATGGAAACAAGAGGTAAATGCATTTTCACACTTTCCAAAATTCCTGTGAAGTACTGTATGTAGGCTCATTGACGTTTGCCGCAGGGAGTCACTGTCCACGGAGCTAAAAGTAAAAGGTTGAATTCACGACAAAAACTGTCGTTTTTATACAAATCCAAGCCCTTTTTGTTTTCTAATTAGGATAAGTTTCAGAGCAAACAGATCTCTCTCCCTCATCCCACCCCTAGTTTTATGAAATGACTTTCCACACGTTAATGTGTAGGCTCACAGAAAGTTGGGATATACAGTACCTAAGCTATTCACATGAGCCGATAAGCATAAACAAATATCTGGTATTCTGCTGAACAGGTGTCAGAAGTGGAATTTTCCTGGTTCCGCTTTCTGTTTGAGACACATCGAATTTTGGTTTATTTTATAGTCCACGAAGTTGTCCTGTCTCACTACAACTGGTATAATTCAGTATGTCAATCTGCATTCACTCGTCGATGGTGAATGTATTTACATATTTTAACCATACCTTTGAAAATATCTTTGTGAAGATCAACTGAACTACTAGACATTTGACATCCTTTCACAAGTTTAACCGATTCTAGATACACATTTGACACCCTTGATTTAAACCGATTCGTCTGATACAAATTATACATGAAGTACTGAAGTAACAGCCGCTAAATTTCACCAGTTTTATAAAAATTTAGCGGCTGTTACTTCATATATAATTTGCCTCACACGACATGACTTGTGTTACTCTCATTTGGAGACGGTTAGAGATTTCTCAGCCGTTATTGAACTTATATCTACAAACTATGATGAAATCAGACTTTGAAGTGATACAGCCAAATTTTTAGAAGTAATGCCCTAGATTGAGTAGTATTTGAGAAATGAAGACATGATAGTTTTTATCGATACAAGTATCGTGAAGGGAAGTAGGGATAAATTGTTAAGTTCACAGCTCAAACATTCGGAGAGTAGCTTTTTAGAAAGTCATCTTTGTGTAAGACGGATCGGACATTGACAGTAAAACTCATTATGCGAAGAAATTAATGAAAAGGTACATGATTTTATATTCAAATTAAAACAAGATTGTGGTTAGGTGGTTTGTCTCTTACTGGTTTTCTCAAAATGTAACTGAATAACAGTTATCTGTAGTTGGTTTTATGCTTTATCTAAACTAACCTAAAATTTTCACTCACGTTAAGATTAAATTCTTAATTATTGACAGTTTAATCACTGACAAATATCGATTGCAGTCGACACAATGTCTACTCTCGTGATTATAAAGTCAATTTGATGTCCATCCCTCTACCTGTTCTCTTCTCTCTCACCTAACCCTCCTTGTCACACTCCACTTTACTCCCTTTAATCCCTATATCCTTTCCCCTGTTCTTCTCTCAAAAGAAGCATTCTTCGCATAGTAATTGACTATCATCATCTCAACAGTATTTTTTTTCCTTCCGGCAGATAACACAGACATCATCAGGTCGAGGAGAGGTAGGAAGTGCATAGGAAGATTTGTACCCATCCTCTCTAAATGTGGTGGATAAACTTTACATAGTTAGGAGAATTGAAAAAGAAGTCTGGCCAACAAAAAAATAAAAGGGATACGGAATTATAATTCTGTTCGGAGGTGTATTTGTTTTCGTTTTGTGTGTGCTGCCTTTGTAAATGACGTCACTTAAAGATTAGCAACTTCATACAATCTCATCTGAGCCACACCTGCGCACCTTTGCCGAGTAAGGAAAGTGATTTTGGTTGGATATTTCCCATGACGTCATCATGAATACTCATGGTTAAGCATAGTCATCGAGTCGATAGTATGTTTTCTACGACAGGCTCTGCAAAGCAGCTACATAGAATAATATAAAAACTGTATTTAAGAATTAAGACACCTTTTATGGCTTAGAGCTTAAAAACATCAACGGAATAAGAGGATTAGGTTACGTCTTTTACTTTCCTCTTTTTTTTGTTGCTATAATTGTACAAAAGAAAAGGTAATTAGAAATCAGAACAATGTTTTGATATTTTCCAGCGGTCATTATGTACCAACTGAAATTGCATATTTCTTGTTTGGAAACGTATCACAAACGTAGTCACTGTAAGAACGAAATTTGCTTCAAAAGTAAAAAAAAAAATTGTATTGTCACTGTTTTGTTGTGGTACTAGTTCAGTACCAGTCGTTTACTCAGTGAGGGCACAAAAGTTCGAATCAATGCTATAGGCAACATTTCAGGCAAATGTGCAAAGTTTTTTTAGAAATTTTGGCGTTGTCCAGCGGAAGTTCACGTACTCGTTACTGTAGGATACATGTTCTTTCTCGGCCCTAAAAAACAATTTGCAAAATTTTTTGTAGTAAAACAATCTTAGACATGTGTCCTAACAACAATCAGACGACAAACGTTAACTTATGTACAAAATTAAGTGTAGTTCTTGTTTATTCTTAATTCGCAGCTAGCCTCACATCCATCCGTAGATTTATCATATTATGTACTTGTCGGTTCTTGTAGAACTGAAGGTTTGGAAAATTTAAAGGCACATTCATATCATTTCGTCATCAGCTATCAGACTTGCCAAAGTCGAATCTTTACAGTAATTGTTTCCTTAATAATTACTTACACTACCAACTGTCACCTTAATAATGAAATCTGATTCTCGCATACTGTAGAGAAACAGGATGTATTTTTTTTCTTGGAACGGTAGTGTACGTTGTCATCCTGTTTTATATTTGCTTAAGCACGGTATGAATAAAATAAGTAATTGAGTGACACAGGTTTATCTTTTAACAAAGTTTAAACGTGCAAGTCAAACTCTTTTTTCACGACCTAGTTCGGTTTGTTGGATCATACAATCTGCCCACAGGGCTTTAGTAGATTGTTGACGCCGGGGAAGGGGCAAGAAAGGGATAATTGGTCTAATATCTTGAACGAAGTGTACATTTTGACGCAAAATATAGTCTATTTGATGATTTCCCTTGAGAGAAGTGGTTAAAGCTTTCTCATTGGAATTATCCGTTTGACGTTATTACAACACATTTATTCATTAGAGATACATCATATATAACGCTCACTCCGTTGACTGATTCAAGGGGTGAATAGACGAAACATATTTCGCTACGTTTATATAAAACAGGTAAATGCAGTACTGGGTAATTTCAGCTGAACATTGAATAAATGCCTCAAAAGTAATGGAACAATGTTAGGAAATGGTCAATGATTCTTTGAATTGTACCTACGCCTATTTTTTTTTTGTTTAAAGGATTTACTAATGACTTAAATTAACTTCTATATCATTATTTCATCGATTTTGACTCCTGTTGCATTTTTATGGGTTGTCTTTATTAAAGATACTTAAGCATTATCACGTAAACAGTTTGAACACTTAACAATGACCTTCAGAGCATTTATAATATTATATAATTATGATTCACCCTGCAAATAGACTCTTTCTCGGTCGTTGTAAAGAAAGAGAAAATAAAAGTTGAGTTGATAAATTATGAAGACATGGTGTTGTTTATTATCATAACTTGCGTTTAAGAGCTTTGTTGAGCAAATTTAAAGAAGAGGATGCTATGCGTTGTCGGAGGAACTTTTGCAATGAATTGTCTTTTTTTGTCCTCCTTTTATTCAAACAATATCGAGAATTGAATTTATGTAGTACATAATGCTTTAAATTTCCTTAGTTTGTAACATATATAAAATAAACAGGTATATCCCCTCTTTAATCGTCAGTTTGAAACACACATCATCTATGTAAATCATAATGTGCCTGTGCATGTAACGATATATATACTACAGTAATGCACTGAGCGACAAGATGCCGGGAGACAGTTTTAACGAAACAGTACACCTTCATGCAAAACAATGCATTACCAAATTTGCATGTGGAAATCTTTATGTACAATTACAAGTTGGCAAAAATAAATTCATCTAATTAAATAAATCAAAGAATGGAGAAAAGGCATTAAATAATTGCTAAAAATTGACTCTGTTCTTATTCGTAATCGGAATTCTACCATTATTAAACCTTGCTATCTTAAGCGAGGCTTGGTTTACGGTTGCTTCTCTTGGAATCAAACATGAAGTATATCATGTGCAATATTAGAAAATTGTAAGGGTGGCTAACACCTTTCCGATAACCTAACAAAAAAGAAAAATTGCTTGCATAATCGAACTTCTTCTACTTCTAAAATAAAGGTCGAGGTGACGGTACATTCCCAAAACAGATGATAAACAGATGATTCTCTACCTCAGTTCCGCAGAATGACCATAAGTCAGAATCAACTTTTCCCATTAGGGACAAAATCCTATTTGTAGGTATAATACGATGTAGAAACTTCAACTGGAAAAACTGAAGTCTGGCCTCAGGGGTTGTATAGAACGGCATGCTAAAAATTCGCTGCCAGTCATCACCACTAAGGTCTTATTCCATTTCCCTGAACAGGTTAGTTTAGTGGCAACGCGGCGGAGATGAATCTTGTAGGCAAACTGAGATACGGAATTTGATTGTAATAAGTTACAGCAGATGGTCATATTATTATTTAGAGTTTCACCTCTACCACATCCTGACGTTTTCCGCCTTTGTGGAATACTGCTTATCAAACCACCGTAAAGGAAAAGAATCAACATGAAACTTACACTTAACGTTTGCAAAAGTTAAGGCCTTGCCGTCGTTATCTAAAAGATCGCTAACATACATTACTCCTTTTTCGAAAAGTTGAAAATACAATACAGTCTTGTTATCAATATGAATGAGGGAATTATTCCATATGCACTGATTACCGAAGTTATCTTTAGGAAGAGAAAATGAAATGTCACACCAAGCATGCACAACCTTTTTGATAAAGATATTGTTTTAGAATAGGTATGTCCTTAGTTGCACAGTAACTTTGAAAGATTATTTGCTTTCGTAATGAATTGTCGTTGAAGACACTTTTTCAATGAATGATCGCTAGGGATTCAGAAGTATACATATGTAAGCCCTCATATTTTTCTTTCAATGAGCAGGCAGTTGTTAGAATGACTTGCAACAGAAAAAAAGCCGGCTAAAGTAGCATTTTTGCGAAAGAGGAAGGATGAGTTGAGTGCAATGAATTGAAATTTGACGTAAGAATATGATACTTGATTAAGAATTTGCACAGTCATGTAATTAATATCGCTTATTTAGTAATACTCCAAACCCTTTAAATGATGAAAAATGAATTTTTTTAAAAATATTCCTTTTTGTTTGTATTTCTACCTTTCAAGTTTTATATATTGCATTTTACCTAGAAGCTTAATAATCCCGCTACATCTACTACATTTAACCCATTGATAGCAGTTCGACAGACTTTAGTAACATGTTATCGGTATACAAAAACAAGGGGTGAAATACGTTTGAAGGAGATCATCATGCAGCAGCCAAAATCGCTCTCTTTCCTTTCTCAATAATTGAAAGCAACAAAGAATCCCTTTGAACCCACAATTGCCGAGTAAAATTTTTAAGAGAGACTTTTCCGAAACGTTTGGAAGATGTTGAAAAGAAGTTGTACCCTGCTTCGTCATTAGTATTTTCCATAAAGTTTGAAGAGACATGAAACAATATGTGAAAAGAAAAATCACCTAGTATGTACATTAACCTTTCCTGGAGAAATAGCCCAGAAGTGTCAATTTTAATGGTCAAAAACGTTCCATCAAGAAGTGGCAACCTGATCACTCCGAAGTGTGGACAAAGAACTTGTGTGAATGAAAATTACTTACAGTTACTCTCAGAGCGTGTAATGTACCATATAAATCTAATGTTATACCTGGCCAGCTCGAATACCTTGAGCGATTAATGAAGTTTGAAAAGTTGTGAACTTGAAGGTCAATTGTTTTACGACGCTAAGCGACAACAAATGTGGAAGAAGCCTATGTGGCTTATGAATTACAACTTCACGTCGGGTGGCTGACTAACTCAACAATTTACATCAAATTTGGTTCCCTTTGAAAAGCCAATTCAGATGTGAAAACCGTAGATTGCTCATAGATTAATAACCCACCTTACTTTGAGTGACCTGGCAGGGGATCGAACCCCAAACCTCCCGGTTGTCAAGCTTCATCGCTTCGATCGAATGTCACAGCCTTTATCCACTCTGCCACAGCACTGGTTTTCAAAGACATATATTATTCGAGTCTGTTCTTGGCTTGTTGTTGCAAAGCGGTAAGAACAATGTACACACTATGATAACCGGCAGTTTAGAGACCGTGACAAGACAACTGACGATGTAGGTCACATTGTAATTGAAATAATTTAATGTTCCATAATGCTACATGCAGCAAAATTGCGAGTCTGTTTTCTTATGGTATTTGTCAAGGTGAAACGAATCAAAACGGTGCTATTCGTCACGTTAATGAGACACTCTTTGATGCCATGATCTCTGAGGAGGCCCACTGGGAATTCTCTCCAAACTGAATGGAAAAACGGAAAGCCATCCCCTTCTCTTGTAAGGTGGTTAACCAACCAGGGCTTTGCAAACCACTCCAGATCTTGTTACCAATTTAACAGTTTATCCGACAAATGAGAAACAAATAGGGCATTTATTACTCTTCCAAACTTGGGTGTGGGGGGGGGGGAGTTGATGAAAGGTGCTCGTATTTGACACAATCGTTGGGACAGCAAGTTTCAAAAGAGCCAGAGGAAGCAAAAATTCTAGCAGGACGGAATGAAATCCATCCAAAATAGTTACTCTTAGTACTTAGTACTCTTTTCAGGGATTTCCTATTTGACTCAAATAGCAACTCGCTGCTTCTTCAAAGACAGCGAATTCACAATTTATATATATATATATATATATATATATATATATATATATATATATATTCTAGCATGCCATCCAAAGTGGGTGGCGAAAGAGGGTTTCCGCCCCACCATCGAGAGTGGGGGCGGTCGCCCCATCTGCCACCCCCTTTTCCTACGCCTATGGTGATGCGGTCCATATTGCCTACCGTACGATCGAAGCCAAGGAACTTAAGTGGATGCAGTCAGGGCTCCTGGATGCAGGTGTAGCTACACAGGCGAACCGAAAAGAAGAGGGGAGAACTACTGAGGGGAAAGACAATTTACTCTTTTATTTGATCATGAGGCTTGGCGAGTGACCGCATGACGGAACTTTTGAAACCTCTCGCCCAGGGCAAAATTAACTGTGACTAGTTGTCAGGCCAGAAGCAAAGGAGGGGAAGAGTATATTCTAGAACCATTCCCCCACCCAACCGCATTCAAAGTTTTTCAAATTTGTGATTTTGGTATCATTGCCCAGTGGTGCCATCCGTATAAATATCCTCCTAACACGAAAATTTGCCCTCACAGTAGTAACAGACGGATAGCCTATCCTAAGCCACCCCATAAACAATCTGGCGTACTGTCTTAACAGCCGCTCACCCAGGTGTTGTACTGCTAATAAGATTTATCGGCTTGCTATTAATTATCCTCATTGAGATTCTCTTCATGATATTGGTGCAGTCCTCTGGGCTCTGGATTGTGGGGTCACGTGGGCGCTTGTGACCCACCGTCCCAGTCATTTTTTTTTTCAAAAGGCCGGTCAACGTAGAAGATATTTATTGAACACAAATAAAACATTACTAATACAAACCGCAAACAAAGAGAGAAACACAAATATGTGTGGATACAACTTTTCCCGGAAGTAGCATACCATTTCCGGCAGGGCTTGGAGGATTCACTGAGTTAATCCGAATTTTTTATTGTGGACCTGTAGCGGTGTTATAGTCCCTCTTCGGAAATGGCTACCCATTAGGCCTAAGAAAACCAAAAAACTTCCTTTACTGGTACAAACTTGTACAGAATAACACAGTGCAAAATATCGCGCAACTTAGGTTCGGCACGGGATAGGCTTAATTAGATTTTTTCGTGGCCTGCTTAGTATGCGAAATATGGAAAAAGAAGCACTTCACAGGGGCGGTTCTACGGGGGCCAGGGGGACTTAAGCCCCCAAATTTTTCCTAGCCCCCCGTCCCCCCAAAATCGCAAAATTGTGTGTAGGCTGGTAGTGGTGAAGGCATGCATATGCTCATAGACTTATTCCACATGCCTTTTTATCAGGCCCGTGGGCAGTAAGTTTTGTTAACAACTACTAAAACTTGAAAAAAAATTCGCGTGCTACGCGCGCTTCCATCTTCACGTCAATATAGCGGTAACACTAACCATTTCAAAACCATTGGATTTATTCAACATTAAATGTTCCACAAATATGGTTCTTGAGTGAAGTCGTGATTCTAGGGAAACACGAAAATGCATCGCTGCGAAGTTCTAACTTCTTTTTCTCATCTGTTGGAAAATTCCCTCTTCAGCCTCACTATCTTGGCATATTTTGTAAGAACAAAGATTTTCAGTTTCGTCTGGCAGCCTTAGTGGGTAAGATAAAGAATGTAAAAATAGTCCCCGACGACGACCATGCAGTCGCCGCATCATCTAAATTAAATGGATTTCTCTTAAGTAGGGTAGATTCTTCAATAAAGATCCGGTTTTTTACAACTTTTCTTAATGAAAACAAAAATATGATTTTTTTCAATTACAACCCCATTTTTTTTCGGCGCGCTTTGCGTGCCTTATATTTCGAGCTTGGCATCCTTGCGGCAACCCATTGCATCTGTCGGGACTAAGAGTAGCTGGCCCCCAGTCAGGGCCCTTGTTCCTCATGTTGGCAAATCTAAACACCACTCCTGGCTGAGCCTGCATGCAGTTTTTCCTTTGGGCAATGAAATATACCTCCAAACTTCGGCGCGCTTCGCGCGCAATCATCACATTTCGCGCTCCATCACTTATGAAGATTATTAGTATCTGTGAACTTTTCTAATACAAACTAGGGTTACTACCAAAGTTAGAAGCGTGTATCAATGGTTTTTCATGTATCAATCTAATACTTTGAGCAACATTCGTTACATGCCAGTGATAACTTTATGGTTTGAATTTACTCAAACCACAAATTAATGCAAAATACTTTTTTCCGCCCATGATGATTGTACATTTCACCCTGTTGAAAGTTGTTCATAAAATTTTGTTCAAAGTAAAGATACTTTAACTGTGAACTGTTAAGATTTTGGTGTATTCTCAGTGTCATTGGGAGGTTAGCTCAAAGCGCCATGCTAGTGTTCCCATTGTATAAATGTCTTAGATATTTCGGGGGTTTTCCCTCAGTCTGGATCCCACCAAAATTATGCTGAATAACACCAGAGCCTTATGGTAGCCCATGGCAGCATGATCCCCTCACCGTCCGAAAAAAAAATTCAACTTCATCTACGCTTGCGTAGCTGAAGAAGCACCATCATGACCATAGCCTTGTTCCGTTCACATATGAGGCTTTCCACAAATTTCACGCCTATATCGCAAGAAGAGGGCAAATTGCTATCAGGAAGGGAGAATTTTTGCGGGCTTTGCGCTCATGTTCACACACAAATCCGATTTCTATGAGTTTCCGTGTAGGGCTTGATATACCATCCCCTGTGGTTTCCGCAAACTGCTATCATCTGGTGGCATCACTAGCTGCAAACATAGTCTTCTTTGGTGTCCACCTTTGCAGAACCGGTACCCCTTATGTCCGAATTCATGGCTACGGGCCTTCTCTTTATCTGGTTTCACTAGGGTTAATGGCAACATAGCCCCACCAACTCCCCCCCAAATATGTGACTTGCCATTGTACGTGATTTAATGGGTTGTGGGTATCTTAAAATTACATCTATGACAACTATATTGGCTACATTTTCTTTATGCAGAAATAAATCAGAAAAAGGTGGCTAGTGTCCGCTGACTCGAGACCACCGGCTTGGTACACGCGCGAATTGGGAAGAAATGATTCTGGTATAAGTCTTAAGTTTTGTGCAAGGGCTATATTAGTATACTCCTTTTGGAGGTATCAACACAGTATATGATCAGTAGCCTGTAGAGCTGCATGGCTACGCCTTGGTGAGGGATTCAGGAGTGCAAAGTTCGCCTTGCAAATTTAAAGGCACCAGTCGAAATAAACGGACCGTTATAGCCAATGAGATGAAGCTATTGAATAATCTTCATATGATATTGCAGACGAGCGTTAAAAAAGGCAGTTCGCAATCTTAACAGTTTCGAACATAAAATTGGACAAAATTAGATAACCGATGTGGAATGGCGAGGACTCATGGCCACAGCCACTGGTGTAAGCAGGGGGATTGGGCCATGCCCCCCTCACGATGCCACTTTTTTTTAGATTCTAAAAATACGTAATTTTTTAACTCTAATTTTACTTCAGAAGGTAGCATACGTGGCACCAGATTGTATTTAAGGACACATAATTTTTCAAAAATTTTCAAAGGGGAGGGGTTGTCTCCCTTATAGACCCCCTAACTGAGGCCAACTTTATTTTAGTTCCTAAAAATTCGTCAATTTTCTAACACATTTTACTTCAAAAGGTAGCATGTGTGGTACCAGATTGCATCTAAGGACACCAAATTTCCCAAAAATTTTAAAATAGGGGGCCCTCCTCTTAGACCCCTCCCCAGGCCGGCGATCACACACCATACTGCATGCCCCCCCTCTTAAGAAAATTCCTGCGTACGCCACTGGCCACAGCAGTAGCATATCTATTAAAAATAGATTTTGAAACGATAATTCCATCATGTACTTGCAGTAAGGCAGTACCGTACTTCACAAGGGGCACAAAATAGATTAGAGAGAAACGCGCCCAAAGATATAGTTTTGAGAACATTTTGGGCAATCTGTGGCCCCTAATTGACTGAAAGAGTGACAGTACGGTGGCTCCTCGTTCGTTTCCTAATCTACTTAAAAACGATGTGTTTTTACGAAATCTTTTCAGTACAAAAATGTTATGGGGGGGGGGGCACGGACCGGGAGAGGAAACGGAGAACGTTTGGGAGATCGAACGTCGCCTGGCTGCCTTCAAGTTGGCGACACCACTGCCGTCGAAGGTTACACATGGTCTAATTCATCTTACCCATAAAAGATCCCCTACGACATTGGAAAATTTCAGGTTGACGGGGGAAGCCTTTCCCGACGGACCGTGGCCACGTCCCCTCTACACCTGGCGCCATCTATGGGGAACCTATAGCACTTGGGCTATATCAAGGTCTTAACAGCTTCACGCCTTATTTTATGAAAGCAAATTATGGAAAGAAATTCGTCATGGTGGCTGGGCGTCGTGGGGGATTACATGTTATCGCACCCACTAATGCTCCCCGACGAAACTGGAAAATTCACCGACGGGAAGGGGAAGCCTTCCCCACGAGGGGAATTACCTCACTAACCCTTCCACCTGGGAAAAGCCCTGCCCCTTCTTCCGGTTTTATATTCAATCATTCTGACAAGTGACAAGGTAAATTCCCCGATTTTACCATAGGCCATAATGAATCGAAGTTTCAGTGTGACCTCTCGAAGAAGTAAAGATGGGGTACTACAAAAATGACAGATTAAGTACCCTGAAAAGCCCACTGCTTACTTTCCAAAGGAGACAATCACTGAAGGGTGTTAAAGCGGTGACATTATTTGATATACGTACACAATCTTTTCCGATTTGAATTTAATCTTTAAGAAATGCCTTTTTAAGTCTGTCACTGTCTTAGTGAGACAAAAATCATGTTTGTGCTGTTGAGCACTGGCGCTCTCTTTCTCACTCTCTTTCGCCGAGAAAAAATGAAAGGAGAAAAAGAAAAGAAAAAGGAAAGGAGAAAGAAAGGAAAAAGCAAAAATTAACAAAATTGTCTAAAATTTATTTAATATATATCTTTCTGTAGGGGTAATTGAGTGGAACTTTGAAATTATCTGTAGTGAAAATCCTTGGTTGACGTGCGCGAGGAGGGTTACCATACCCGAAAACGGTGATGCATTTACAAGTCTATATGGGCATGAACATAATGATATATGCTGGGGGTATGCACTGCTATAGCAGTTGCAATTTACTGCAGTAACAAATTTTGTCAAAGAGTGAAAAATTCTGCAATCTAGGAGTATATTGAAATGCCAGATTTTCTCCATTCAGGCCTTCGAGGATGATTAAAGACGCCAGGATCATAAAGGAACGTGCTATTGTAACCAGTGGTGCCGGCACGGAGGAATAGTAGGCACGTATACCCACTTCCCCCTCCTGTGTATTTTTGAAAATTTCCAAAATGAACCCAAAAGACGTTCGGGCTGTTCATTTCTGCAGGGGATAGTGAGAGATATGTTTTATACTGAGTGATTTATTTATTTTAATCTTGTCTATCACAAATCATTTGAAAACTATCGAAAAGTTTGCAAATCTTCCGCGATCTATCAAAATTCTCTATAGTGCTTTTAGCATTAACATTGCTGAGCTGCGGTTACTATCAATACTGTCCGGTTTAAACGTTTTCGCATCATATATCGACGAGGGTTGTACAATTAGAAGTCAATTCTTCGTGTACATATATTTAGAGGAGCACAGCATTGTGAGAATGTGAAGCAAGGGATCTCTTTTCGCCTTCTTATATGAGAAGACGCATTTTGTGTAAATGGAAACTTTAATCTAATTGGCAGACATGTTTTCGGTGAATTGATATGGTATCTCAGTGCAAAGTCTGCGTGCAATTACTTTGTCATAGAAATGAATTTTAACGCAAAATTTCGGCGCGCTTCGCCCGCTCATCATTACGGCAATAACACCATGGAATATTACTTCTGGCCTAATTACTTTTTCAAATATTAGAGGTATATCTTCA
>WURT03645095.1:0-19568 GCA_009936505.3 Holothuria glaberrima | reverse complement strand
ATATATATATATATATATATATATATATATATATATGGGTCAAAAGTATAAATAGAATCAGTTTCGATCTAAATTTAAACGAATCCTAAGGTAGAACATTGCTCTTACCATGGTAGGAAAGGTTGGAAGAAATAACAGAGAGAAATTGAGCCGCGGAACCAAGAATTTGAACCTGTCATCAACTGCTTTACGGGCAGCGTCTTAAACCTGTAAGCTATCAAGGGTTGTGGTTTTCAGACGAGACAACAGGCTACAAATACCTCCCTTGACTCAATATTCTCTCCTTGTTACCATGGAAGTCCCGAGCGGCAATGAATATTCAATAGATCGAGAATGGCAGATCGAGTATTGTGGAGTTACATATATATATATATACAGGGTTGGAGTCGAGTCCATACAACTCGAGTCCGAGTTCCGAAGGGTCGGACCCCACGTCGAGTCCGAGCCCAGAATTCCTCGAGTCCAAGCCGATCCCGAGTCCACCAGGACGATGGAGTTTCAGGAATGTTGCATGGCTGGGAGGGGAGGCTCAAAACCTCTACCCAGTTAACATTGCCGTATAGGATCTCAAGGGGCATCAAATGGGCCAACACACTGTATGGGGCCCATGTGATTTTGCACCTAAGATTCATAAGGGGCTTATACGGGCCAGCCCATACGACCCAGATGTAACAGTTCTTGGGCTCATGTGGGCTACTGATATGTGGCTAAAGTATTGGTAAAGTGCAAATATCTCACATGCATGTGGACTGACCCATACGGGCTCCTTACGAATCTTGGATGCAAAATTTTGTGGGCCCCATATTGGTTCACCCATATGGGGCTCGTATAAGTTTACTAAGTGGGTAGATGACTAGCTGAGACCTGTATGCCTAAAATTGTTCCACACAAAAGCGGTCTATGAAACTGCATGTGCACTATCGATGTTGTTGCCTGCAGGGGTTCCCAATGGGGAGAGGGGTAAGCCTATGTAAATTTTATACATGGAATGGGAATGAAATAGGTACAGAGCAAGCATTCAGGACAGGGGAATAAAACACAGAACAAGCAAACAGGACATATGCAAGCACAGAAAATGGGGAATTTCAAGAAATGTGTAATTAATTTTCCCATGTAGTCTGGGAATTAGTAATGTCATCAATTCATTTTGAGCTATTCCATAAAAGGACAAAGGTGAGCCTTTTCAACCAAAAATGGTTAATTATATACCAAATGTTCATCAAAATTCTGCTCTTTTGAAAATTAACATATAGCCACATTATAAAATATTTACCTTGCATGATAATGTGCACTGCAGCTTCTGCACTGGAGAAAGAAAAGAAATTGCGAGTCACGCTTGTGATAGTGATGGTGTTGAACAATTGAAATACAAATTACCAGTTAAAGTCGTGTAAAGTGGTCTTAAAAAGAGATCCTGTAATGAGTACACAACAGCCTTGTCACAGCAGTCTAGACGATAACGGAAGTACTGTAGTGGGAGAAGGTACATTTCTATCAAAAATACATCTTATTCCGATCTACCTTGAAAGAGCAGCTTGAACGTCATCAAGCAGTGATTGACAGGCTGCATGAAGTTCGCTAACCAGCCGAATTATAGAAATGCTTCCCGTGTGCAAATTAAGCACAGCTACCTGGGAAATGAAGTTAAACCTGATGGTATCCGTACTGATCCCGAATTATTGATTATATGGAATGAAAACGTCCTTCATCTTTACATGTAAGCCCTTAAAAGAACTGAGCGGTAATTTTTGTAAAGGACTACACATGACAGATAGCAGCTCCAATTCATCGGAGCCTTTTACGACGCTTCACTCAATTTCCATCAGCCACTACTGCTTTGGGCAAATTAACAAAGTTGTCGAAACACAAGTTCTGATTCAATGTATTCACGTGTCTTGGGAGTATGTTTGTCGCACAATCACTCTCGTTTTCATTGAATTATTTGTCAAACAATATACGGGTACTCCACAAACAGTAATATAGAAAGTAGCCCAAATGTTCATTGAGTATCTTTTCTTTTACTTTTAGGATTAAAATATACTGTATTTGTAGCCCACACTAAAAATACTTTGGTAAGCGATAGCAAGACAAATTAGAAGCAAATTTTACCGCTGCATTTACCATGATTATGATAGAACTTTTTGGTTTTGGACTGTTGGCTACATTGTTGTACCCAGGTGAGCTTTTTGTGTGTTTTTTTAAAAAAAATTGTGGTCAAAAAGCAGACAAAATCTAAAAGCTCTCTTATTATTCTTTGTTTGCTCAATTTTCCTTTCACAGCCGCCATTGCAAGTATAGGTTGTACAGAAAATAGTCGTGTCGTAAGGACACTGGGAACAGACCTCGTACTTGAGTGCCCTCTCGCACGCTTTGAAGAAGCTGTCTGGCAATTAAATGACGTATATTTGTTTTCTGGCTGGCTTCTTCTCCAGAAAGTTGAAGGTATACATTTAAATGAGTCGAACTACTCACTGCATGTCCAAAATATTAACGAAGGTCATGGTGGTCTCTACCTCTGTAAGCTGTACGGAGAAATAATCGCAGAGTATTGTCTCGTGGTAATAGGTAAGCTAAGTCATATTGTTAGCCTTAAATTTAAGTTAGCCCTCAGTACAATGTTTGTTACGTTATTCGATATTGCTACGTTTACAAAGGCAAACCTTTAGACAGGAAGCGTCGGCACGCTAGCTAGGACCTTCACATCCAGGTTTTTGTTCTATTTTTGGGATACCCACTTGACAACATGAAAACCTCTTAGAACTCTTAGGAATGCAACCCGGGTTCTTTACCGTTGTATGGTATACATTATTACGTTTCACTTGAAATTCGATCATTGCACCAAAACGCCTTAGTAAAGTCCATTTTTAGTTTGCTGCAACAAAAGCTGCTTGATAAAAATTTCAGAAGCAATGGAATATGTCATTCTACAGATCAAGATGTAGATATATTAAAAAGAAAGATATACTTGGCCTAACACCTTTCGTTTTAACATAACCAATATATCAACTTTCTTCATTTGCACCAGATCGACCACGAGCTTATCTTACATACAACGATGTTGATGTTACTGAAAGTATGATTGAGGTCGAAAAGTATTCACTTACTAATCTTAGCTGCCGTGCAACTGGACTACGAAAGAAGACGACTATTATGTGGACTGTACATAATGTTAGTCTTACTCCTAAAGGGGCACATACAAATTATCTCAACTTGACCGAAACTTACGACGCTCTTTCTGCTATAGGTTATATTTTCTCAAGACCTTCTGAAAATGTTTCGTGTATTTTGAAGGAAGGAAACGCACAAATTTATAAATGTTCTGTTACAGTGGTCGCTTACGGTAAGTCAAATAACCAAAAATTAGTGATGTTCCTTTAGTGATTAGTAACTGCAAAATGTCAGTTTTGGCAAAGAGTTTTACATTTTCGTTGTTTTCTATATAGAAATGCATTTACCCTTGCTATTTTACTTGCAAGATGGGTTATCATCAAGCGATAATTGCTTTTCTAATGGCCGGTGTAAATTGCTTCATGGTTTTTACAGAAACTGAACTGTCCCTTGCTCGTGTTAGCAACATCCAGTAAAGCCAATTGAGTATCACAGTTACCTTTGGGTCTCAAGATAACATTTTTCCTGATCAAAAGTAGTCTTTTTATAGTCTTGTTAGTGAAAACTACGTCCAATGATAACAATGTAAAATAAATAAACGGTAGTACTTCTATTTTCTACCCTCTGTTTCATTCAGTGCCGGATTTACGGCGGGAGCTTCAGATTACCCTCATTGGTGTTGATTTCTGCAGGGGCATTAGAAAAAAAGTAAAACAAAAGAAAAACAAGTTTTACATAATTGTGACAAAAGTCAATTTCTAGAACATGATATCTCAAAATTGAAAATGTTTCCACGCAACTTGCAAGGCCTGGGAAGTGCCATTTTCCAGCGATCTGGGAGGCCTTTTCTGGGAAAATTTTCTTGAACGCTACGCACCAACCTCTGGTGGCGTACCGCTTACATAGTGGGCCTAATCGTGAAAAGACCTTCAAACTATTCGGGCCCCAGGCCCCCAAACGCTGGTTCCATGGTACAGCTATCTCTTGAATTTGAAAAAGGGATTTTTTTCGAAATGTTTGTTAGGTATTTATCACCATAAGGTTCATCGAAAGTTCATGTGGGGTTATAGAGCACTGAATTCTGGAAGCTTTCATTACTTAAAATGGGATAAAAGTGAAAGTCAATTGTTATGTAAGGGTAACTTTGTTTCACTCTGTTTTTAAAATTGCATCACATGCACAGTAACGTCAGACTAAAATAATTTGTGTCGGGTGACCTTTCGAAAATTCTTGTTTTGCTAATTAGCCTGGAAATGAACTCTCTTGTTGTTTTACAGGCCTAACAAAAATCAATGGTTTAAAGGACAGACTCATCTGCATAAGGTGTTTCCTATAATCGAATATCGTTTCAAAGTTACAAAATAAGTTCCGGGAGCTGGCTTTTAAACATATTATCCGAGATAATAGGGTTACTACTAAATACTACTTGCACCTCCAGCACGATAAGCCGTTTATATCAAATCATTTTGCCCTAAAAGCCTCTATCAATACTTTGTATGCCTTTGAAATCCATGATACTATCAAAATAGATTCCGTCTGCTACTATCATTGTGAAAATTAGTTCCGATTTCCAAAGACACTATATGTTGTCATCTACGATCGTTAAACATAGAAACCTGTATGAGGTAGTAAGGTCTGGAAAAAGTGAAGTGAAATCCTGTTTAATGGTATTTTCTGGCATCTGGCAATTCACATGTTTTGGAGATAGTCTCGAAAAGGATGTAGTGCCCAACGGGGGATCCAGATCAGGGGAACCCCCTTCTGGATCCGCGCCTTGCTTAAAAACAGACTCATGTTCAAATTAACTGGTTTAAACATGCTCACCGACCACCAAGGACGATCACTGCACACCAAGCCCAGAGCCAAGTTAGGGGGAAGGAGGAAGCCCCTTGGAAATAATTTCACCAGACTAGGTTAAATTTAAGGTAATAATAATTTTACTTATTATAGCCTCAGTGCAAGTCAATATATTTCACTCCCGTCTGAAACTATCCTCCCCTTCAAGCTATCTCGTCCTCTTTATATTTTATTTTGAAATTTACGACATAAATTTGCAAGGAAAACACACTCATTTCATTAAAAGAATTGTAAATTTTTTATGAAAACATACCCTCCAGGTTCAGAATGTTTTTGAAAAAAAAATTCACATCTCTTACAGTGTGTTACAATATCTTCTTCCAACTATTATATTCCCACATTATAATTTACATATTTTGTTGATTTACAATTTCACGTGAAGTTGGATGAAAATGCAAAAATGGAGCATGAAACGTGGAATTGAATTTGTTGCAATTTGGAGGAAACGACATAGGAGTTTTGGCAACGGAATTTCTTTTGATGCCGTAGGATGTTGAGAAATTTCTTTAGTCGCAATTAGGCGTTATGATGGTAAGAACCATTTGCGATGTGAAAGAGTGCATAACAGCTTAGAAAGTTGCATAATATAATTATAACATGGCACGAATGGCTAACCCTTCTTCACTCACTCTCCCCCTTGTCGCTCAATTGGGGTACACAGGACTTCATTCTTCGATACTGATTAAATCTCAAAACGGCTGTTGACGGTGCAAATAATATTTTTTTTCAAGATGCTACTAGCAAGCATTGTCACAAACGCTCTGCCAATATGTTTGTTACATTCAAAGTGGAATCAAATTTTCTTACAAACATTCACTACACAGTAAATCTTCATTTTTCACTTTTAAATTTTGAGGAAACGTCGAGTTTCCGAGTCTTTTTTTTATGAACATTTTACTCGAATGACAAACCTTCACGTGCACAAACAAGTTTTTCTGACTTGTATAATAGACTTCTACCAAAGATATCCCCCAAAACGGTTCAAAGCACTTGACGCTTTACATTATGTTAAAAGAACTAGGTATTTAAACAGTAATATGTATTTTTGCCCATCAAGCGAACGCATAATTTCTGGGAGCTTAATTTTCAGAAGGTCGTTAAGTAAATTCAAAAGCCTCTAACTGCTACGATATGTCATCTTGAATGTAAATCCGTCATCTTCACTTATCAATGATTCGGTTCTGTTCCATCACCTGGTCAAACCGGAATTCTTACCTGTAATGATAAGAGTAACCTGTGAAATGGGTACAATGTGTGTATTTACTAGTGTAAGTGTACTTATGACTAAAGCTTGTGGTTGTACTCTATTAGTCTCCGAGTAATTGTTGACTATTGTTTAAATGTGTGTCAATTATGGTCACCTGAATTCACACAGTGTAATAATCGCATGCACAGTATTGGAGAGTTTTGATACTTTTATTGGCGATGTAAGGGTGTGTTCAATCATGGAGCTAAACCTTGGACAGGAGAAGAGACTTCACAAACCCCTTTGAAGACGAGGATCATACCGCGAACGTCAAACTCACAAAACTAATTCACACCACTAATCCCTCTCCCTCTCTACTTCACTGGAGATCCAGTGAGCCTAAATTTGTTCAGAACTAAGTACAATAGGTACATGTCGTCTGCTACAGCTCAAAAGAGAACAACGCCGAATTTTGTCTATTACTTGAGCATTGCGAGTCGCTTAAATTAAATTGCAACCAACTCGTTGCCTAGTGTCTCTTGTACACAAGTGTTACTTCGATTCCTTGTTATATACGAATTCTTATAAACAATTTACAAAATAGGACATTATGGAGAATTGTGTCAAAATTTAACTGCAAAGTTTAGACTCGTTACTAGTCTGCTCATTTGTATATGGCATTAAGATAACTTCTGGCACCGTAATCTATTCTTACGAAGCAATAACCAGTCCTTTTGATTTTCTACCCTGCATTTATTATTTGTGTGGGTTGAGTTGACTTTGTAGTTGAGTGTACTCCATTGAGCGCTATAGGTACCCGGATCAAAACCCAGTTGAAATCACGTGAAAATTTTCTGAGGATAAAAAATTACTTGCTCAGCATAGCTGTTCACAGCGATGCTTAGGGGTTTTAAAAATGGTAGATTTTAATTGGGTATCTAATTGTCCGTTGTCCGATTCAGGAAGTTGTGAGCTATGCTTGGCTCAGCAGTTGAGCAGTGGAGCAGAGCAAGGAACCTCCACCCCTCCCAGCTCTATGAAAGTGGCTAAAGTGGCTGAGAATACACTCTCGTCCTTCGGATGGGGACAGTAAATGGTCGTCTTTTGAGCAGGATTGAGAGCGATTGGTACTAGCATGCCTGGTTAACCTCTGAGCACTAGTCGAAAAGTGAAGACGAATCTCGTTGGTGTTCATCCACGTTCACTTTGGTATAGGTTCCTCGATGAGCCAATTTGCCTTACCCTCAAACGTTATAAGAAGTGTAAATTGTACGTGCAACATAAAAAAAAAACAGAAAAAAATAAAACTGAAATGCAGTTGAGTATCATCATCATCAACCATTTACAGGATTATCTCCTAACGCATGTCTGAGTCTAATTGGGTTAGTAGGATTAGCATAATTTAAAGTCAAACTATCTTCTCCTATCCAGGTAGTAGCTCCATGGTTAAATTAAGAAAACGAATCACGTTTTTCAGAACACAGTCAAAGGTCAAGTGGAATTAAGTACCACTTTCCACTCGATTGTATCCACTTATTATCACAAAAGAGGAACCATGAATACTTCTCATACCTAGCATGGGAATGAATTATTTTTGTTGGGGTCAAAGGTCAGAGTCATCATGGGCAAAAAGTTAACAAATTTTGTTCACAACTTTTATATTGAAATGATTCATAGATACTTAGAGTCTGTGGTAAGTGGGTGTTTACGTATTTTGGGTGTGGGAACAGATTTATTCTTTACAGGAATGCCAATGGTTGTGAGTCAATTGAAGTAGAACGCGGAAATATTGAAAGCGGTGTGTAAGTCCTGTTCTAAAAGTCGCCCAAAGCACCCACTTGCCAAAGTTAGTGAAGTTGTTTTTGCTCAATTTCCCCACCAGCAGTAAAATCAATACCGGTTAAATTTGAAAAGGCTATGAATTACGTTCGCAAAATAGCAACAGCATATTTATTGGGAAATAATAATCAGAATAAAAGGAGGTTGGATACTTTTAATAAACATTACGCCATTCTCATGTGCAGAGTTACATCTTCTATTTTCTCATTCACAATATCTTGGGGTTAGACGAGTATCAACAAACGAATCTGAGATAATTAACGAATTGCATTTTCAAGTTTTCGACAATATCTTTATATAAAATAGACACAAGGAAGAGGGAGGAGAGGCGATAATCTTGACATTTACAACGCCATTTTTCTGTGAAAAATAACATCTACTATTTTCCATATGTATAACACCTTGTAATAGTTTTAAAAACGAATGTATACCTTTTTCATCCATTTCTTGAGAAGCTATACCATCACTACAATTAAAAGTGGGTCTACAAGAGGTCTCATCAAGAACAATAAATCTTCCTCGAAATGAAATGATGAATTTTGCTTGTGAAGCAAGCGGAGCGACTGACCTAATCAATCTGACCTGGAAAGTCAATAATGATACAAATACTTCAAGATATGGTTGTGAAAATCATTTCCAACATATTCCGATTTTCGAAAGCAACAAATACTTCACACGACACATTAATTGCACCTTTTCTGAGGAAGAAGTATTCCTTGAATGTCTCAGTATAGGAGAAAGTTTTCTTCAGCGAAGGAGTAGAGCAGTTTTAGTCCACTTACATGGTAAGGTACATCTGAATTCATGCTTCATTGAAATTAACGTTACAATACACTGTATATTACTGTAATGGCACCATATTATTCGGTATTGTGTAGAAGTATATATTAAATTAATTCGGTATCAGCTAATGTACATAAATACTGATGTCTGTCTCTTAACAGATATTCCTCATCTGTATATCTCGATCAATGAAGTGAATGCAACAGACATAAATGGTATCATTGCTCACGAAGATGTCCGTATAACCTGCTACAGTGATAGTGTTTTAAACTTGAATACAACGTTAACAATTTTAACAAATATTTCCTTGCAAAATAGCAAAATATTAAGTAAGGCTGGTTCTAATCAAGTAACCATCACAAAACGTTTCTCCCACTTTGATCTTGATTTGCAAGTGTCTTGCTATACAATTGGTGAATCGGAACTACAAACTACTTCCGTAACTTCAACATTCGATGTAACGGGTAAGTAAGTAACGAAAATCATCAAAGCAAATAGTCATCATACTCACATTACAATACCCCTGAGTAATAGTGAGAGAAAAGTGGTTCCTGTCGTCACGGTTTAGTCAAGAAAGGAATGTGTGTACCAGCTGGAAGCTTTGCACCAACTGATTAAGTAACTATATATATGGTGCAGCCAAAATAACTGAAGAGTAGTGTTACGTTAACGGTTTCCTCTTACAAAGAGGTATATGAAATAATTAGCCTCGCATAGAACTCACTTATCCTTATTTTGTGATTATTGTTTAATTTTGTAAGCCAGGTATAAAGTGTCTACTCACAAAGTATAATGACAAAGTAATGAAAATGGCCGCATTCACCGAACACCGTGATTTCTTTCATTATTGATTCGCCTGCTTCTTTTTCTAGTTTATCCTATGATGAACATATCGCTACCTAACGGAAGTGCTGTGGGTTCATCTTCATGGCAAAAGGATGTAAAATATTTGTTAAAATGTTCCGCGTTGGGCGCAAGACCACCAGTGAATATTTCTTGGCAGTATGGGCCTTCCTTCATCGTTCTTGAAAAACATAAGTCACAGATTAAGGAGAACTCAATGTCACCAACGCTTTACGATACTTCTCAAACTATTCTTGTTCAGTTTAATGGAACAAATGACAACGTTTCATGCTCATCCGTCGGTTTCCATAGGGTGCTTAGAACACAATCTTTCATACTGGTAGCAAGTGAAAGAAATATTTCACAAAGGGGATCAGTAGGTATACAAGTATTTATATTTTAAAAATATTTAAGACATCATTTGAAACACTTGCCCTTTGACGAATTTCAAAAGCATATGAGACTCGAGTGCTGTTTCCTGTTGTGGATAATTACATTTGGAGTAACCGCAAAAACGCCAAATATAAATTCGAAGATATTTTGTGTATACTGCATTATTAATACAATTAAAAATTTGTCTTCAGCACTTATTAGTAACTGTACGTAATGGTAACAACACACACAAAAGCAAAAAAAAATGTTTATCTTAGTTGCGTGTTGTGCATTAAATAAGCTTTATTTGATTTCAATGGACTTTAGAGTCAATGTCGAAAGTCGAAATGAGTAAACAAACTCTCTCTACGTTTGTTTTCCTACTCTTTATTCATCACCAGATTCAGATTTTATTAGCCCACTGTCAGTGAAATTGAGTTTGATTCTTATTATTCTGGCTGCTGTAACTACTTTACTTTGGATGTTTGTTTGGAGTATAAGAAAACGTAAGGATTTCATTTGTTTTTCATGACTGTTTTGCTTTGCTACTTTCCGTTAGATTTAACTTACTTATGATGTTGCAGTAGCATTTATCCTGAGAAGCAAGCTATACTTATAACGTTAGTTGCACAAATTGCAGAAACCACAACTTTTAATAGCCATTGATTTTATTGCAATGATTCACTTTGTGTTTTCTGCTACGTCTTATACCTTTACAGGTCGGTTACGATCAGCCAGAAACAGGTAAGAGAGAAATATTTTTTTTTTAAATAAACCATTTTCGAATTAATCCGGCAACTGATGGTTATTTAGAACAATTGTGTAGTCATCATGATACATCATCAAGGCTACAACAATTAATAAGCTTTTAAAGAAAAAAGACCTAAATTCAAAAACCTTTGAAAGGGGCGAAATCGGTACATTTCCTTTTCCTGAAATTTAATACTACGTAGACAAGATCACTTAATCATAAATGATATTAGCATGATAATATCATGGGTTGTTTTCTAACATGATGGGGAATGATGCAGGTAGTTGTCTAACCTGGTATAGTCATAGGCTATCCTAACTTGTTTCTTTTGTTTCCTTTAACTGTGTTGGTATTTTCAGTTTAACCAAGTTAAAATACAATTTTTTGCAGATTTGAATATGAACAATGTAGTATTTAAGTCTGGATGATGCTTTTTATTACGCTAAAGGCAACTTAACGCATCGTTTACTTTGACTTTGTTTCTGTAAGACTTGTAATTACCTATTTTTTTTTTTGAAAACCACTTCTAAATTGTAAGTTACAGCATTAAACGCGCAAACTCCAAGGTTTGAAAGTTAGTGATTAAACCAAGTATTTATTTCTCGAAATATTTACATGATTCAACACTTTCAGGTAAACTATAAAGATACGTGTACAAACATTTAGAGGAAAGGACTCATCAAATAGACCTTAGTTGAAGGGTCAATTGTTAAGTACGTTGTCACTTGCATCCATTTAAAGATATAGGTGTATATTCCCTTCACATTCAAAACAACTCATTTTTGTATGAAAAAGATCCTTATCAATATAAAATAAACCAAAAGGGAGAATCATTCTAGTGAAGAAAATTAACACACAATACTATTATTTCAGAATGTTGACGAAAATAATAACCTAAATGATTAAGCCACAGCACAACGCAAATATTTTGTTTTGATGTGTTCCTAGATCGAATTCGGCCTATTGTGAAACTATTGAAACAATATCTTTCGCCAACTCGAATGATCGAAATAAAGGTGTAGGCATAGATGGAATCTATTTCACAAAAATCAGTGACCACGAATCTGGTGACAGCAAAGAAGCAACAGGTGGGATCTCTTTTTTGAATAACCCATAACGAGGTATCGACTACGCAATTTTTGTGCAATTTTTTTGTGCATATATTTTTGCCAAACCTTTGACAAAGTCATAGCCAAATACGGCGTTCTCGTGGACCTTTCAGTGCTGTCACACGTACAATTAGTCAGTGATTATTGGCAGAATGACATTTTCTCGGACATCCTCGGCTTTCATCCCAAAGGAACAGACGAATTTTATGAAAATGATAATTAAAATTTCGAAGTCCATTTTGAAAGTTGGAACTTTTTTTTTACCTGAATGCACAAATGCATTGAGGTTTCGATGATACAAGTTTTATTCCAAATAATGCCATGTTATCCCATATCTTTCAGTCACTGGTCAAATACTATCTTATTGTGTTGGAAAAATCAATTTTCTGTTCATATTTGATCTTGGGAATTCTTGGGTAATTTTACATTTTGACCCTTGGAGCGCCCAGAAACACCAAACATTCTTTGTCTTACCATAATGCTTCAACATACTAAGTATGACATTCATCTAATCTTTTTAACTTGAAAAAATCGTGCTAACAAGGTTTCCAGAGTTTTACCCTGGCTTGAGATGTTGTGTTAACAAGGTCTTCAGATTTTGACCCCTGGTGACCACAGATGATCTATGATCTCCCCTTAAAACAATAGAGTTTTTTTCTGTTTACTGTACAGCTTGTACATACTAAGTATGAAATTCATCCAAGCTTTGTAACTTGAGATATCGTGTTAACAAGGTTTTCTGGGTTTGACCCATACCAGAAATAATAGGTTTCTTTTTCCTAATATGGACACCTATGTATCAAGTTTGAAAACTGTCGGACTTTCCCTACTTAAGATATCGTGTTAACGAGCTAAGCGACACAAGCATACATAACGCCCATGAGCACACACATGCACACGCATACATGTAATTGGCGTCAATAGGGGGCACGCGTTTCTAACAGTGAAAATGTGGACATCCCCACTTGGAGTGTATACACACTTGACTAGGGAAAACGGGCACTCATGCACCAAAGCATGATGTGTTCCCTAATGATAGGTTCACAAAATGTGAAATGTGGAAAACGCCAAAAATGCTCAAACTTACTGAGACACATCCTTGAAAGGTGCAAAATTCACTTTCATTTCAAATTTTGCATTTGGCAATTGGGTATATGGCAACTTGCAGGTGTATCCACACTTGCCTGAAGAAAGAAAAAACGTTCATGTCCCGATTTCTACCAATTACATACGCACATAATGCATACAACAGGCTTGCAAACTTAATCACTAAATTGCAAAGTAGACATTTGGAAAATTTGTATTTAAAATACTTAAACATCCCTGTAAGGGTTCTTTACACTATGTTTTTGTTACATAAAATGAATTATTTTCTCTCGGGTAACACCACATTGATAAAAGCGATACATTTGGGAAATTATGAGCAGGACAAAGACAATTAACGTACTTTTTGTACGAAAAATCGTATCGCAACAGAAGTGAACGAGAAACATCACATTTTAACGTGAAGTATCAATTTCCTGCAAGAGCATTTATTTTTCTTCCAATTCACACATATTTTAACTTTAAAAGCGTGAGATACAGAATGAACACTTGAACATTGAAAACGTTTCACTATACCATAGCACAAACCTTAATATCATGTAATTTATCAAGAGAGCGAGAGTATCATGTAAAATTTATTGCATAATTAGGTAACAGAATGAATAATGGAACAATTTTTTTATGTTCAGTACTATGTACACAAAAGACAGGGAGATACTAATATTTGCATTAATTTACTCTCTTAAAACATGTAACTGATTGTCTTGAAAAACATAAGCCATTGGTTACTAACTGTAGTAAACATCCAGGATGTATCCCTATAAGGGGCTCTCTGTCGAGACCCTTGTAGCAATGCTCAGTTCCATGGCACATATGATTTGGGTTAATAATATGTTGGCTAATTCACTGGTTTAATTTCAGAAACATGGATGAAGTAATTGATCACTATTACAGTAAAAAAATGGTGTTCACGTCTATAAGAGTTTCATTGCAATGCTACATTTCAACACAAAAGCTAAGGGGAAAACAACATTTGAATTACTTTATTAGCATATTAAAAACACAGGCCTGTCTATGAAGGTAGCGAAAATGCGTTAAGTCCCTAATATGATAAAAAACATTGTTGCACATTTCTATGAGGACTCACTGTCCTGCCCTTCGTAGCAATACACAGCTTTGTAAACTTCTATGAAATAAACTAATTGGACATCTCTATGAGGGGCTCGCTGTCGAACCCCTCGTAGCAATACACAGCTTCGTACACTTCTATGAAATAAATTAGTTGCACAACTCTGTATGAGAGGCTCGCTGTCGAGCCCTTCGTAGCAATACACAGCTTTGTACACTTCTGTTACTGGAATTCCATGGGAATAAGATTCCTGAGAACAAATAATTACTTGAAAGGTTTGGACCAAGTCATTATTCATCATCATGTTACGATTGGGCAGGCATTACTACAAGGAACTACTGCATTACGGTTTGTCGTTCTGAAGAATTTTTACCATTTTCTTGCTTTGTGAATGATTACAGGATGGCAAATATTTTTATACAAAATGTGGAGTTCGCTATACTTTTTCCCTTTTATGTCAGAATTTACTGTCACTAACATCTGTCCAATCGATGGGTTTCTGACAACTGAATTAAACCATAAGAGAAGAACTAATGGAAAACCGTTAATAAGAGATGTAACGACTTAAAATTTAGTCCATAACGGTAACAATCCTTTTCAGAGGGCTACATTTCATACAAAGTAAAGATATTATGCATGATTTACAATATGAAATTTAATTATTGAAATAATTGAAATATCTTGATAAAGGTCCTAAATTGTTGCAAATTTTCCATCAGTTCGTAATATCGTGGCATGAAGAGTTAACCCACCTCCCTCATAGACAATTTCTCAACCTTTTTTTTGGGGGGGGGGGGGTTCAAGTAAGCAATTAATCTTTTTTGCTTTGAATTAAATCAACCCGTAGCTAAGCGGGATGAAAATCCGAGTACCTTCATACACAAATCAAAACTGCGTTTTACACTTGACTAAGGGTACATTAAGTTTACAAAGTACAATAACAAAGTAAAGTCGCTGTCGCTATGATGGGCCGAATCGAAACACCCCAAAGAAAAAGCTCTTCGCACAGTTGTCTCTTTCTGTATTATGAAAGGGGGCAAATGACCAACCTTATATACAGAGCTTCAAATGCGTTTCACACGTAGCTGTATAGGGCACCACAAAAGCAAGTTTGGTAGAGGATGTCCTTAATGCTGCAAAATTTCCATGACAACCGATAAGCCTTTGCTATGAGGAACCAAACTAAAAAGACTTCATGGAAAACTCTTCCAATAATCCTTTCATGTGAACGTGAACTCGTGCCAGGGCACTCAACATACAATAGTTTATCTATTTTGTAAGCAATTCCTGTGTGGGTTCACTCAGGTGTGACTAGCACTTAATTTCCAGAAACAGAAAGTTTTCATCCTGCTATATCGATAACCTCTTCCCATGGAGCTCAGTTCCATGCGCGTTCTCCTCTAGATAGATCTAGACATAAAGGTTGTGACAATATAATAGCAAGAATTACACACGGTAGCCTGAATCATTGCGAAATAGCCTCAGAATTTTCAGACGGTCGTTCCTTGATAAACACGTGCTGTATGGCAGGTTCCGTTAAGCATGATTGAATTCAGGATACTTAGGCTAAAATGATGACTCCTTTGGGCTTTGTTCTCCGAAAAAAAATTAAAAGGAATGTCGTAAACGGGTGTATGTGACAGAATGAGCCGGGAATAACTGATTGTTGAAAATCGTGCAGATGGAATAATGTTTTCTGTCCAGGTCACTCGGAAAGGCATGCATCGTTGTGTGTTCCATGTATTAAAGCCGAGCGCAGCCGGCCGGGTTTGGCTTGTAGATAGTTTATACAGGGAGCTGCTGATGTACCAGCTTCCTTCAGTCGACACGTCTTTGTGTCAGATCCATGGGCTGAAAGTAAAATTCCGGCATTCCCCTCCGTCAACACTTTGGTGTTAGAACTGTTCTGATTTGCACTTCGGCGCCCGTCGGCGCTAACATAACTATGGTTTAATGGTACTGTCTCCGACTTCAGTCATTTCTCAGGATACGCAAAAACACAAAAATATCATACAGAAATACGTCCATGTAAAGCAAGAAAGAAAGTCAGTGGGGCCTTCCATGTTGGCATCCAATTTGACCCTAGCCTTCAGAACAGATCGATCCCTGCCAGTTATTGGGTATACGGTACTCTGTCTCTGTTAAAGTCACAGGGTGAAGTTCTTGTAGTAAATAACCCGCCTACCGTTGCCAACCTTATTACGAAAGCGGATGTTAAGGCTCTCTCTCTTGAAATGCTACTACTGGGTATGACCAAAAGTCCAGGCTACTTCACACTAAGTTGCTACGTACAGTCCACTCAAATTGGCCATAGGTCCTGGCCATGCGGCCGTGTAGCATTGCGAGTAAAAGTACAGCACATACGTACATTACACGTTCTTGGCCCAAACAGAGAATCTCGTTCCATCAACTACATGAGACCGTCCGTCTTCGACACTGAAAACAAAGGCGAGTTTCACGACTAGTTTTCTCTACCATGCACTCTGATCAGTCGGTTCCTTAGTAAATACGCACAATGAACTGTTATTAAATCCGATTAAAGTTAAGCAGGTGATGGCATAGCTTTGTGTGTTGAACAGTGATATAGGTTTGTAGCTCCAGTCACTTTAATTATATTTGAAAGGTTTTACAGGAACTATGAGCGGTGGTGTTAACCTTTGGTAAACAATCGTTTTGACTGATTTAAAGAAGAGTGTTATAAAGTGACTCTCATCATGCTCTGGTATATGCAAAGGTTGGGGATAGGTGCGGGTATTTTTGTTTGGTCCCTTGCGTGTAAACCTACGTGTTAGAGTCAGTGATATTTACGAAGAGTCAGGAGGACTTTGACATAATGATGACTTTCACACGTCTGTGCATCACTATAAACAACATTTAGTAATTCGAGATTAGTGACTGCGACTAGAGACATTACCATCCGTCATAGAAATGTAAAAATGCCGATGAAAATTTCATGAGACCTGCGGTGGTAGGGAGGAGGGAGGAAATTATCACGTGCCCCGCCATACACACACAGGTTATGCCTATAGAAAAGTGTAACCAAATTTTAAAAGAACGCCAGTCTACCCAGTAATGACCTATTGTGTTTTACCATACTCGCACAGGACAAATAACATTTAATTTGAGGGTTTGAAATCTCTACTTGCGCGACATTTTATGATTCGCCCAAAAGTATTGTTTTGTTTGAAAAACCTGAGCAAACATTCTTCTTAATATCCCCCACTCCAATGCCCTGCCTCGAGTCTTAGGACGCACATTGTTTTTCTCTTCAAATATATTCTTGGGTATGATCTCAAAGCCTAGCCGACGGATTTTCGACGGGACCGGTACGGTTTGCAGGACCTCATATTTTCACAATGGGGAGGGCGGTTGTCAAATGCTTCTCTCAACTCCTCTTTAACTTGCATGGTACCTAGATATCCTCTTTCAAACTTTATTAGGTCGAACTTAACAGTGGTGGTAAGTAATCACACCAGTATGATTTTGGCCAACCCATATAGCAATATAGATATTGCCGACAAAGTTTTAAAAATTACTCGCCTTTCATTTTGATTGTATAGGATATCGTAACCTTACGGAAAGTTCTTTAGTACTAAAAAGTCTCACGACCTTTGGTTTTCAGCTGGCTTCGTGACCAGCATGTGTGTACCTATAGGATACATTTTTTTCTTGTACACCGAATCCCTCCCGTGAGTAGTTTTTCTTTGTTAAATATTAAATTAGACCAGTAAAGGCTTATACAGTGAGCGAGGAAGGCTGGACCCATGAACCTTGACTGTAGACCCCTTTGATCTGCAGTGGGAATATTAGTTTTGTTTGTGAGTACAATTTCTAGCAATCTACGCAAATTAGAATGCTAAATTTTATCCCACAATGGCTGTTCATGCAAAGACTGAAAGAGGGCTCTAGTAGGGACTCTAGTGACAAACTGTTTAAAGAAGGGCGGTGATCCGTAGCCTATTCGAAAGTGCACAGTTGCGTAATAAATAGGGCAGAGAGGGGCAGTGCCACCTCACACAAGCCAGGGGGTGCAAAATGAAGGCAACTTGACACGAAACAAAAAGGAGAGAAATCGATAGGGAAATGAAGACTGAGAAAAAATAAAAAGAGAAGGAAAAGTAAAATGAAAGCTTGTGTACTTTTGGCGCCATTCGCCATGATGGTGAATTGTAATTCGTGACGGCAAAAGGACTTAAATTAAATTGAGGGGTATGATGTGGTCATGACCTTTTGTTACAAAAAGACACCGCCAAAGAAGCCTTAAATAAGAGTTTTCTGAGTTCCCATAGGGGATGATAGAGCAAACAGGAAGTCCGAGCCCCCCCCCCTCCTCCTGCAAGCAACCCTTCTGACGCCGCTGAAAGTGCATTTAGGACTTTGTCTGGTCCGCTTAAATGAGATTACGATGTAGAACGTTTTGTGCGAAGCGTGACGAATGCATGTTTTAAAAACATTTAAGCAATTCAGAGTCAATCTATTGCATTCGATCTTTTTTAGTAATGTAAACTGTAAGCAGGGAGTTCAATTATTAGGACGTCTAGCGCTGCATGATTTGAATAAGTAAGGTCCCAAGGGTTGCTGGGAAGAGTGGGGAAAAGAGGGAACCTGGGGTGATGCATTCCAAGTAGCGTCACTACCGATTAAATAGCTCAGTTAAGGAAAAAATTAATAAAGCGGAGTTTTGTCTGAGTGTTCCCACGATGTCTGAGTTACAAAGCGACGAATTTTGCACAAATAAGTCCGCCTTATAAGACAGGCAATGATCACAGACTACCATAAAATTCATGTCCGATTCTTCGGCATTACTAAGCCTACTTTCTGCCAACTTAGATATTCAGTAGTGGCACAAATCACAAAATAACTATCTGAGCCAAAACCATCTGAGCTCAATTTGCTAAGTTCATCCCCCCCCCCCAATGTACCGTGTTTAGCACCCAGTCCCACAGAGGATTTGAGAAGTTGAAAAGCGAGCGAAATAGGCAAAAGGTGAGCTAGGGATGATGAGAAGGATTTGCAATCCTGAAGGAAAGAAACAGAATGTTAAGACAGACATTACCCCCGTCCCATTTTATTACGGGGAAATACTAAACATATCCCATAACCCACTGGTGAGAAGGTGCATCATCCACCCCACCCCCAGGAGTCACCGCTCTTGCCGGTTCGTACTTCCAAATTTTTAGTCGGTGTGAAGGTATGAAAGTTCATAGCTCTAAGCTATGTCCGTGATTGGCCCGGAAGAGCAAGGGATGACCATATATGGTTCCTATATAGCTTTATTATGAATTTGTTTTTATAAAGCTAAACAGCACAATTCTAAACTTCACCGCACCACTCTCTCGCCCCACACTTTTATAGGAACGTTTTACAGATAGGGAGATTAATCCTCAAAAGCATGGTTGTTTTACTTGTACGTGCACCTTGCATTTCGTCTGATCGACGGAATCGATGCGATACAGTACCCCAGATGAATATCAGTGGCGCGAGTTATGGGCTTTCATACCGGCCAGAAAGGAAAACTTCAGTGTCCCTTAACCAATTTTCGACCCA
>WURT03645084.1:0-19570 GCA_009936505.3 Holothuria glaberrima | reverse complement strand
GGCGATTCGAGACTGGTCTCGAATGGTTTTCAGCCAATCAGAATGCAGGAAATCAATAAAGGTGTTTATGAATGAGGAGTAATACTTCTAAAGGTACATTCACACGATACGATTTTTTCACGCGATCTGTCGTTCGCAACTGACGCGTACAACAAATAGTTTCGTGTGAATGGATTTTCGCGCAACTTTGTCGCGCAAAGTTAAGCAAAATTCGTGGCACGCAAAAGTTGTTGAGTGTGAATGACTTGTCTTTGGCTGCGCGCGACTGTGTAAGTTTATTTCAAGATCGTTCCAAGTTCATCATTTCTGCGTTCAAACGATAGGACAAATTTACGCCGGTGCGCGATATTATTCAATGTGATGCAAAGTTGTCGTATCAGCGCACGATAGCTGTATTTATAGGTCTGTTTTTAAGATTAAGAAAGAAGCTAGAAGAGAAAAGCAAAGAAAATGAAGAAAAGAACATGTGCAAAGCCGTGGCTCATGCGGAAAAAACCAAGGCGCTTTCCAATACTTGGAAACTGAATTGACAACGGAAGATCAAAAGTGACTAAAGAATTTCCGAAGAATGGACGATGTGGCATATCCGGAAAATTCACAGCTTACTCCGTTCATAGACATGCAAGGAGGATACTGTGATAAGACAAGCCATAGGGCATGAGAAAATTACACTGACAAACTTCACACTCCCCATGGGGAGGTCCTATCCCAATTAACTTCAAGGTCAACACAAAAGACCGAAAAAACCCAAAGGAAACAGAACATGCCTTAATGTAAGCAAATTATATAACCCTTACTTGCTTCAAGCTCACTTTGGATCACAAATGTAGCAACTTCATTTGCTGATATCTGGAGCAATACATCTCCGATTTGAAGGGAAATTTTACAAAGTTGCGAAGATTTAGTTCACATATGAAAATTAATTTTTGGCTTAAACCCTTCCTTTAATATTCCATGAAAAGGGCCCAAGTGCACCCCTGTCGAAATTTGAGTCTAATTCTGCGCTTGCAAGAAAGACTCCGCCCTTACACGTTAGGCCCCTCCCCTTTTTAAAACCCTGGACTTGCACCTGATGTAAACTACAGTCAAAATCAGTTTTAGCGATCCTTTTTGTTATATTTTGAAAAAGGGAAATAAATGTTGGTCAGATTGAAAAGGGGGAACTGGATCAAAAACTATTGCTTTTAATGCTAGTGAATAACCATTCAACCAATTCAAATGTGGTACTTATTTAGAATCAATGCCCGAAAGTGACGTAAGTCTTCATAAAATCATAAGTTTGGCCTAATCTCACCCTAAACTTAACCCTAACTCTCAATTTTAATAATTATTTTGGGTCACTTATTCTAGGTTTAAGCCTAGGCATAAATGACTTTTCAAAACCTAAATTTGGCAAATTCTCACCTAAAACTTAAATCTAACCATAACCACTAACATTGACTTGTGGGCACTGATTCTAAATTAGAGCCTTGAAACTTGTCATAGCATGGTCTCCGTCAAAATTACTGCTCCTCTATTACCTACTTTGATCAGGTTCAATTCACGCACTCGCCTCCGAGTGCATACATGTGATATATACTTGCACACTACGCAAGTGGTTTATCCCTTGGGGAATGAGAAAACGACTAACTTTTTACCAAATTAAGTCAACATGAACACACTATCAATGTAACATTAGTTGCTACTTAACGCATGTTGATCTCATACCTTTGAGCGTCCTATTTCTTTTTCTCTCCACTCTCACTTTGACCGACGTCTGTCGTTTTGTTTAGCTACTTGTTATCGTGCTGCCCAAAATCGCACGCAATAAGTTCAACACTGTTTAACTTTCAACGACAAGGCAGCGCACGACAAAAGTTCAGCAAAAATCCATTCACACGCAACGACCAGATTGCGCACAACTTTTTCAGAGAATCGCACGCAACTTTGTTGCGCTCGATAGTTTTCATTCGACTTAAAATATTCATTCACACGCTTGTGTCTTGTCGTATCGTGTAAATGAGGCTTAAGATTTACAATGTTCTGAAAAGTATTAACACTTTTGTAAGACATTCACTTGCCTGTTTGTTTTCAAAACTACTGAACAGTGATCAGCACTTCCGCCCCGATGTTTTCTCCTCCATGAGGAGTCAACGCGCCATTTTAAGTTTGGAATCTATGCTCATAATATCTTTGGTTGTAATGGCATTTCACTACCTCGAAGTGACATGACATTAAAGAGAAGCTCTCTGGAAGTCCTGCGATATTGCAGGCAACATAGGCGTAGGAAAGGGGGAAGCGAGGGCGTTTCGTCCCCACCCCCGAATGACATGCTGTCAAAATATGACATTGAATAGAATGAAATTACTTCAAAGTTAGTCAAACTTTGCACCATTTTTCGTATAGGGCACTTAAAATAGTCAAAAAATTTTCAAAAGCAAAGGGGCACCCCCTTTGGCCCATCCCCAAGGACACTGATCGTTAACATTCACTTCCGCCCAACTTTCAAAAAGTTTTCTAAGCATATGAGCAAGAAATGTTCTCAGTGATCAGCTCCAAAAAAAAAATACACTCAGTCCGTCTCATAGTCGCAGGAAGTTGTTAAAGACTGGGGGATGTGAACCTCGTTTTAGATCTCTTTCCTGGGGGAGGGGTGTTAGGGGAGGGGTTCCCTTTCCCCCTTTGGAAAATTTTTGGATATTTTAGGGTCCTTAGATGCAATTTGGTGCATCATTTTTGGACAAATTTTAAGGCAAATTACTACAATTTTATTACATTTCTTACAGAAGAGACATAGAAGGGGTTTTCATCCAATGAATCAAGGAGAGCGGAAGTTCCGCCCCACATTTTGACCGGGGGCTTCACCCGCTCCCCTATACCCCCGCTTTCACGCCTATGGTTCGTCTTCGTTATTTGTGACAATGTCAAGGTTATTTTGTTACATTTGCTCATGCCGTGCCAAAGGTCTTTCTGCTTTCCTTAAGAGTAACACAATTAATAAATTGAACGCAAATTAAACAAAATCACGGAGCAGCTATTTTACACGGTGTAACAACTGTTTTACAAAGCGAGGAGAAAATATGTAACATTACAAACCGGAATCATTTAATGCAGCACAGCGAAGGTAACATTTCTTGTTTGAGTAATGTAACTTCTTCCTAACCTCTCTGTCCCCACCCTTTCTATTTAATGCTGCATGTAATATTATGAACATAGCCGATGCATATTGGGATATATTTCCTGGGGGATGAGCCGTTTCTACAAGAAAAAACTTTTTTACCTGAGAAAATTGCCAGGTATCTAAAAGTCTGCCCGAGAAATGGGTTTTGCCAGAACTCAGGTGGGGGAGGGTCTGCACGCCCCATGACCCCCTGCTCGTACATATAATAAACTAGCCTATTAATGGAAATTGTTATCTATACCAAAGTTCGGTGTATAGCCACTATTAAGGGTTTATATCTACATTAAACCCGTAACCAGCAGGTCACATTAACTGAAGGTTTTCAAGTCTTCACCTGCAGTGGAAGATAGCCTGCAGGTTTGCAGAACTGATGGTGGTGATGGAGGTGATGGTGATGGTGATGATGGTAGTGGTGGTATGGTGATGGTGGTGTTGATGATAGTGATGATGGTGATGATGGTGATGGTGATGATGGTGGTAGTGGTATTTGTGGTGATGATAATGGTGATGGTGATGGTGATGATGATGATAGTAGTGGTGGTATGGTGATGATGGTGGTGATGATGGTGATGGTAATGGTGATGGTGATGATGGTGATGGTGGTTGTGGTGGTGGTGATGGTGGTGATTAATGGTGGTGATGGTGATGATGTTGATGGTGGTGATGGTGATGATGGTGGTGATGGTGATTATGGTGGTGGTGATGATGGTGATGATGGTGATGGTGATGGTGATGAATGGTGATGGTGGTGGTTGTGGTGATGGTGGTGGTATGGTGATGGTGATTGTGGTGGTGATGGCGATCATGGTGATCATGGTGGTGGTTGTGGTGATGGTGATTGTGATGGTAATGGTGATGGTGATGGTAATGGTGACGGTGGTTGTTGTGGCTGGTAATGGTGGTTACGATGACGGTAACGGTGACGATGACGATGACCAATGACAATGACCATGACAATGACCATGACGATGATAATATCTGGCACAATTCGCCCTCTCCATTATATATTAACCATAATTTATTTCATAAATTGTATACACAATGGTAGTCGATTTGGTTGTGAAGGGGACTCATTTGGCTTGAAACTTCACTGTTAGGCAGTTTGCGTAGGTGTAAGGATATAGGGGTGCCAATTTGGGAGAATATGAAGGAAACTTCTGCGCTTAAATGTAAAACAAATCTAAATCTTTTACTGTCTTTAAGGCATTATGAACCATTTAAAAAGCAAGTCCTTTTTACGTACTTGGAAAAAACAGGCAGAAAGACAAAACAAGGCGTAACACGCAGTTATCGAAACCACCTTTCTTCTGAAAAATATTTGAAAACTGTTTGCTTGAAAGCTTTGCGGAAGATAGCATCATTTTGCATCCATGTCGCCTTAAACATTTATTCCACCCCAAACATTCATGTCACCTTAAATGAAGGTGGCATGAATGCGAAATGATGTCGCATGGATGAGAAATGATATCTTCGGCAAAGTTTTCAACTCAGTCTGATTAAATGTTAAATTGTGTTAGATGGGTAAAAGGGAAGGGTGCATGTGGTGTCTTAGTGAAAGGGTTGACACTCCTTCCCTTGAGGAATTTTAGTTTATGTAAGGTGGATTTCATGCAAAATGGTGCTATCTTTGGCAAAGCTTTCAACTGCATGAAAAGGAGTTGCCAATTATTTAGCGGTATTTTGGCTTTGGCATGGCACACTCCCAGTAGTGGAATCATGAGATCACCAAAGGGCCAGGCTCCTGGAAGTTCCGGGGTAATTACACAATGGGAACGTTAGAATGATGATTTTAAATGACGTCCATATGACACTTTAGGAGAGCACATCAAAAATTGTAATAATTTTACTGATTTTGAATGAGGATTCAATTGTACAGTTTCCAATGAGGAATGACCGAAAGGCAAGAAAAAAGATAACAAAGTAGTGTAGAGGACTAGTAAGTTGTATGTTTAAAAATGCTTATTCTCTGAAAATGCTTTATGACCTTTGAATAAACTAGTGCGATCAGTGATATACATCAACTCATGAACGTCTCGCTACAAATGTTGCCCATCAGGCGCGGCGGAACGGAAAAAATATTGGGGGGGGGGGGCTGAGTGCCAGGAAGACTATCTAAGCGGAGCGCCACCATCGGTTGGCGGCGAGCGTACAAGAAAATTTTTGGCTTTACAAACCCTCCAGATGGCCGGAAACGGCACTTCTCGAGTGTTTTAAGCTCCATGCACACACCCTTGAAATATGGATCTCATGTCTGCAATTTCTCAATTAATGAAAAAAATCAATCTATGAAAAATGGTAATACATGTTTCTAAGAGGAGTGCCACCATCAGCTGAAGCGGAGCAGACAAGAAAAGTTTTGGCTTTACAAACCCCTCAGATGGCTGGAAACGGCACTTCCCGAGTGTTTTAAGCTACATACACCCAGCCTTGAAATATGGATCTCATGTCTGCACTTGGCAAATATGGGGGGGGGGGGGCTGAACATACCTTTAGCCCCTCACTTTTTTCATTGGGGGGCTTAGCCCTCGAAGCCGCCCCGGTTCCGCCGCCACTGTTGCCCATCATACAAGTGCGCCGAAGTGCTCCGAATATTTTTCATTGGAATTGACCGTACAAGTGTCTTTAAACAAATATGGTACGTTCAGGATATAGAGAAACATAGAGAATTTGATGGTTAGACGGCGTGGAGTAATAGTGTAATAATATGGGAAGGATTTGTTGTAGAAAATGATTAATATAGATACATCGCTCATTCAAAAACACACCTCATCCTATCCCCTATACAAATATCCATAGCTTAGACGCCTTTTGGATACATTAAAGAAAGAAGAAAGGGGAAAATTTTCGAAAATCGCCATGGAGCCTGTACCCTCATGCTACCCGTGACGGCACAATTGCCCATGTTCCTTTCAGGATCCATCCCTAATCCCAAAAGTTGTACATTGCAAAGAAAAAAATCTACCATAAAACAAATTTGTCACTGCGACTCAGCGTATACCAGCACGGACGGTAAGCGGGCTGGCCGGCGGTGTTGTAGCAAGTCATTACTATAGATGCTAGCTCCCACTATTCAGTTGAATCATGTAAGCCTTTTCTAAGGATTGAATGACTTGGTTCGAGCTCAAGTGGGATGTTCGTAAAATTCTAGATGCCAGTGTAGTGAGAAGGGGTACCTGAAATTCCCCCGTCAAACGATGCTCGGTGGCTACTCTATTAGTTTGGCCCTCCTTGCTTCTCTCCTTTTTCTCGCTCCTTCACCATTTTTTCTTTAATTTTGCTGACTGATGTAAAATTCTGTCGTCTCACCGTGACAGGATATAACACTGACATGAACAACTTTTGGCACGCCTGGGTAGCTTATTGTAGTGTAGTTACCGAATGAATATGTTTATACGTTTCATGTGTTTTTGACGGGTTTTCTCAAATATTACGACGCGAGTTGTCTTAAGCCTACATACATTCCATTTTATCTCTCTGAGCACCTCTCCACCTCAACCCACCACCCTTGGACACATACAAACACGTGCGGGCGCGTGTTTGTTTTTTCTGTCTTTTTTCCTTTTATTTCCATTTCTATTTCTCTCTCTCTCCTCTTCTTTCCTTCTTTTTCCTCTTTAGCTTTTCCCTCCTTTCTTTTTTCCTCTCTTCCTCTCTACTTCCCTCTTTTCCTCCCTACCCTTCATATTGCCGACTCCCCCTACCCTTCATATTGCCGACTGCTTCAGAATTTTGCACACTGTCCGTGAATGGGAGGTGTCACACCGCTCGCCCCCCCCCCGGGCTAGCGACCTGGCTAAACTAGCTTGTAAGTTGTTGCACTGCGAAAATTTTACGAATTGTCACTTCGAGATATTAAAGAAGAAATGAGTGAATACTATTAACTTAACTGGCCCGAAAAAACCTATGCAAGAAGTATTACATTAGATGAACTGCAGAAGTGTCGCTTTTCTTGTCTTCTTGGCCATAGCACTGGTCACATCTATTCCATACATCAGGCCACGTAAATTGTTGCATGTATACTTCAGCCTAGAAATCTTCAGAGCAACTGTAGGTTACAAGCGTTCGACTGCTTTTTGGAATTTCAGTAAAATATATATGGTCTGCATGCGCAGCTCATTTCTGTTGTTTAACGATCCCCACTGGGCACTTTGTGTGTACATACAATCAGTTCAAACCAGTGTACATAACTTTAAAAGATGATCACTCCTGGCAACAAAGTGATCTGTTTGTGGGTTTGCACTGTCAGACTGTGCCAGTTATCATTTCCTTGTGCATTCCTGTTACAAAACAAACATTAACGGCTAATTACTTAATCACCACTTATCGTGGGTATAGTCTAATGACGTGAGAGGACTAAGGTGACGGTATTTGCTCGATGAGTCAAACGACACTGTCAAATCAGGCGTCTGTCTTAGCAGCTCTTTGGTTTAAGTCACTATGACATAGTTCGACGAGTTTTAACAGAGTGACTTTTAGTGGGACATGATGGAAATAAACTTGAAGAATGTTGAATCAGTAGATACGAGAACAAGTATAGAAGCACTGGACCGTATTTATTAGCGACAGAAAGGTACAGCTATGATCTAGCAACGAGTAATATCTTCCATGGTCATATCCGTACTTCCATGGCCATATGTAGCTATTTGTTGAAGACACAAAACCTAGGAAAAATTTGTAGGCCTTAGATAATAGCCGATTCCCAATGACTTTGAATATAACGCTTCACCAATTATTTGTCCTTTGAATAACATCAACCCTTTGGAATAACGGTCCCAACGTTATATTCAGAAATACGACCCTTTGGAATAACCTTTCGAAATAATGATCCGACCCCTAAATTTGGTACTTGAGCAACTTCTGCAATAAATTACAATTTTTAACAGTAACAATTAGCTACCCCCTTTGAGAAAAGCACACAAGAAGTCCAGTGGTGTTATTTTTCTAAATTGTATATTAAAAATATATTGAAAGGTCGAGCAAAGAGATATCTTTTATGGTTGTTACCGCTCAAGGCATTTGGTTAAAAAGTAACTTAGGCTACACCATTTGTGTGAGAAGGGCATGATCTTCCAATGATGTGATTACCTCTTTCGTCGCACGATATTTTCTCAACGTTCGGTATTGGATGATATCTCTTCAGTAAGTATGAATCATTGTTACGACATAATGTGCATCGGGCCCGTAGCCAGCTTCACATTTTTAGGGGGCAAGTGTTGTGATGGGGGGGGCAAATGTTGTGACTGGGGGCATAAAATATTCCACCACATTAATTATTATGTAGTTTCAATTTTCATCGGGGGGGAATATTTTGGGGGGCATTGCCCCGAAATGCCCCCGTGGCTACGGGCCCGATTTGCATGCCTGAGGTGATGGCATACTTTTTCGTCCCCTCAATATATCAGGGAGGTGTTACTTTGACCAAAGTAATACCTTCCTAAATATATTGTCAACAACCGTGAATGAATAGCCTATGAGACGACTCTGCATTGACCAGGGAGGTGTTGTTTTGGCCAATACTTTAGCCAAAGTAACACCTCCCTGCATTGACCTTTCAGTAGTGCAACATAATTTGCCGGAGCCCTTGGCGCTCACTCTTACCTAAATCTTATATGATTACTAGTGTCGTAGACTGCGGGGCAAGGGGGCAATTGCCCCCTGAGATTTCCAAACCGTAAATGAAATTTTGGGTACTGGAGAAAAAATACTGAAAATACTGAAAGTTTCACTGTCCTGATTATGATTTTAAGACCCTTAGAGCCTGGTAAATAGAATAAAGGAAGTTTTCCCCAAATTTCTCCCGAAGAGATCCACAGACCCCGCCGTAGACGCGTTCTTACATGGCTTACTTCTCCTGACGAAGGAACGAACCCTCTTCCTCCTGCATGATACACAGTATGAATTTACCTGAAGCACATACGCAGGCTACTGATGTTTAGTATTGTTTCTCTTACCGTGCCACAAGATGATTGTATAAAATAGCCTATACGATAACCTTTCATTAGCCTACACGCTAAATTCAATGGACTTGTAAACTAACCGTTATTTATAATAATCAAATATACCCTTTCGTTTCGAAACCTAAGTTTCTTCGGGGAGGTTTTAACACCTCCCTGGTCTCTTTCTAAAGCATGAAATATAAAAAGAGAGAGTGTTTACATGCAATGTATAGATGAACGAGGTATACAGTGATGGAGGTATAGAATTATAAATGTGCCATTTCCCCCATGTGGGAGGTATACTTTCGACCAAAACTTTTCTTGAAAGGCCTTCGCTTCGGCTACGCCCCAACCGATGGTGCATCCCCAGTGGCGTACTAAAAGGGGGTAGCACGCACCATATATCAGCCTTTTAGAGGTGCCATGCCAATGCCAAAATACACTAAATAAATAGAATTTCTAAAAAATAAAGTTATTTCAAAGCTTCACCAAAGATAGCACCATTTCAGATCTTAGAAACTGTACAACAACAAAAGTTTCTCTAAGTGTAAAGATGTCACCGTTCCCCTTAGCCGACATCCCTTCAA
This sequence comes from Holothuria glaberrima, assembly GCA_009936505.3. Taxonomy (NCBI): domain Eukaryota; kingdom Metazoa; phylum Echinodermata; class Holothuroidea; order Aspidochirotida; family Holothuriidae; genus Holothuria; species Holothuria glaberrima. Next base: position 9,887 of record WURT03645084.1, on the reverse strand, counting down.
TTACAACCAATCAAAACTAGAAAATATCAATAAATAATGGAGATTCCTAAAAATACTATTCAATTCAAAGCTTTACCAAGCTTTACCAAAGATAGCATCATCTTGCTGGTAAGCCATTTCACACAGACAAACATTTCTCAGAGAGTAGGGGTCCCATTCCCTCCTCTTAACTTACACCAAGCCAAATAGTAGAGAAATCACTAAAAATGGCAATTTCAAAAAATATAATCAGTTCAAAGCTTTTCAAAAATACTCCATTTTCACCTCATCCACCTTGTATAAATCTTGCCCCCTCCCCTTATAGCACCTTCCTCCAGGATGGGATCTAAGCACGGAAGACAAAGCAAGGTTCCACCAGGGTCAATTATCTATAGGCACGTCACTTGGTGCTCCGCTTCGGTAGTGTCATAACCCCCCCCCATTGGGAATTTCCCCCAGGCTACGACCCTGGATTACCATCACATTTATAGACGTGATATACACCTACGTCTACTTTACAAAGGGGTGATGTTCATGTTTCGTGGGGAGGGGGTATGGTCCTCCAATAGCTATGTTGGGGATTATGATCTTTCACCCTGAAATGATTTGATCAACAGTTTCGTACTGATATTTGCTGATATTTGTGAGTATAAGATGCGGTTTCCCAGCAGCCCAGTTAGTACAAACTTGACGGGGCATATTTCCCCCTTACAATACTTTTTAATAGGGCTTATTGAGTTGGTTAACAAAATTCATGATTTTTGTCACACCTGTTGAGATTTACTCACATCTTGATGGTAAATGGTCAAACTAAGAGATTCTACACACCTGACACACAACTGAAATGGCAATTGATGTAGGGAAATTAATGATTAAAATCATTAATTACAAATCCGTGACCAGACACTTTTTACCATTAGGTATTAATCATAACGCAACTTGTCCACAAAAAACTACAATTTCTCACATTTTTGGTAACTATAGGAAGTGATACATGAGCAATGAGGCTAATTAGAATCATTGTCATGCAATGCTTTCTTTCAAACTTGTCACAAAATAATCAATATCAACTCAACGAACCCCTTTAATGCAGAAAGTTTGGCTCATTTGATCACAACCAGCCGTTTTCTCAGCACGAACTGCGTATAGGCCTACGTGCCAGTGATTTTTGACTAAATTCGTATACACAACTGAGCAAAAAAAAAAAAAAAAAAAAAAAAAACAACAAAAAATAAACAAACAAAATAAAACAAAAAACAAATTCATGTAAACAAACACATGCACAGGGCCGTTTTAATACCGTTAATGAGGATATCCATGCAAACCTTCAAGTTTTTCCCCTCAGGAAAGAAGCCTATCAAAAAAGTTATGACGTATTGTGTATGCGGTAGGGTTTTTCTAATCCCCAATTTATTATTCCCGTTGTTGCCAAAAATTTGTTTCTTTCGGGTTGCAGTTTGACTTCTGTTAGCGTTAAGTGAACATTGACCTGTAAAAGTAATAGCGACCTGCGTTAGTCTGGGGTATCCACAAGGCATGGTCACCTTGCCGTGAGGGGACGTGTTTATTTTGGTCTTTTCACCTACCTCGACGTTGGGAAGCTTATAACGCTGATTTTCACTGGCAGAGAAGGTGGGGCTTAGAGTCTAAATACACATATTCAATAGGAGAGCTGTCACTATTGGTAACAATGAGCAAGGTACGTGTAGTAGTGATCAGTGAAGTAAAGCTTAAGTCGTTGCATACAAATCAGGGAATATGTTTAGTGTTTACTCAAGATGATGTAGGTCTCAAGTTTCAGTGACTGAGGTATTAAGCAAATTTTATTTTCCTTAAAGACAAACAGTCGTCATCCCGAAGTGTATTTATGGTGTAGGGGTATCAAAATTCTCAGTTGGTTAGTACTACCCTTTGATTGACATGAAAGTTTGGAAATTCAAAAGATGCCGAGTAGCTCACTTTCCACACAATGCTGAGAGTCTTGGATTACACATTTTAGCCTTGTATGCTTACCAGAACGTGACCTGAAGGAGTAAGATAGGTTCGTGTGTGGACAAGGCGGAGGAAGTTTATACAGTTATGGGAGGAGCTACAAGTTGCTCAGTTGGGAGAATTGAAACCGTCTAGGATGACGAGAATTCCCCTTTAAGTTCAAGTATTTAACGTGTCGATAAGACGGGTATTCAAGGGTCTTCCATAATTTTGGTTCAAGAAGAGCTTGCTCTCATTAACATTTGCATTGGCTTCAAACTCACAACCAGTGATGCCAGCACAGAGGAGGTATCTGGGGGGCGTGACCCCAATCGAAAAATATTGAAAATTTTAAAACGACCCGGGAAGGCGTTTAAGCTATTGATTTCTGCAGGGGGTAGGGTAAGGTTTGTTTTAGACCGAGTAATGGATCTATTGTAATATTTTTCTATCACAAATGTTTTTCAAACTATCAGAATTCTTCGCCAACTATAAAAATTTTCGCGCCCTCCGCGCGCTCCAAACCTTACCACAGTGTTGTTCTTATTATCAATATCTTCCGCTAGCAACTCCCAGAGAAGCACAACAGCAAAAGTTGAAAGCTGTTAACGAATTGTCAGGTAGCTTTTGGAGTGGCATGTTTATATTTTGTTGGTCAATTGAAATTGTCTCGATGCAGATTCTGAATGCAGGTTTTGTCATGGAAATCCTATTTAATGAAAAACTTCGCCGTGCTTCGCACGCATGCGTCACGGTTTTTACTTCATCTCATGACCATTATGAAGGTAATACTACATGGTACCATTCTGGTAATATATGGTACTATTACAACAATTTCCGAAAAACAGAGATTCATCTCCAAACCTCTGTAGGGACCTTGCATCAATATGGGCTCTTGCAAGCTAATTTGTAGCATGATGTGGAAGGTTTGAACATGAAAGTACGTATTTGCCGTTATACATTTTTCAAAAAAATTTTACCGAGCGCTTCGCGCGCAGCCATTATCGGTATAATTGGTGATTGTTAATACACTTACGACGAAAGAGCATCCTGAAACACGCTTGTTAGTAAGTCACCCCTTTTACTGTACCTATCAGGGAGGTCTAATATCACCTTTCTGCACCTATACTCTCCGTCCGGCCCATTGCTAGAAGCTGTTCGTCTAGATTTTCGTTTAAAATTAGTATAAATTAAAAATACAATAGTTGTAAATAGCTCGGCGTCATACTTTCTATTATCATTTGGATGTCAGGTAATAAGCATTATATGTCATTACTCCATTTTATGTAAGTGATCTAGAGCTTCCAGGAGGCCCTGTATAGGTATCTACCAGCCTTAGATGCCCTCTTATAATGCTCAATGAAGAAAAGGAAAATTTTCGTACCGGTAATAGTCCAAGAAAGTTTCTGTGGACTCCACGCAAGTATTTTTGCGTAAAAGCTTTCCCCGAATAGAAGGCAGTAAAGTAGCCAAATAGAGGGGGGCTTCACTGTGAGGTTTGTTGACATAGTATTCTTCTCTTAGACAACATATCCTCTTTCACCTGACCAAAAATTAAAATTCACTAAATTATGGACATCTTCCACTCATATAAGATCAGCTCCAAAAATATCCCAAAGATAGCACCATTTTCATCTAAAAACCCGGGCTTAAATTTACAAAACTTTCTCAAAGAGGAGGGGGACACACCCTCCCCTTGGACCCCTCTAGGACGACACCTTTATCTAGTGACAAGGGAGGATCCCCACTGTTGTATACAAACGCAGAGCACATGAATAAATCTAACTGAGGCGGCATTACGACAGCATCAGTGGTGCTCCCCCCAATCACCAAAATCTAACGGCGCCACTGCTCATAACGTTATGGTCATTCTTAGCAGTCGAATGTCATTATCCCCGATTGGGGCTTTACGATTTTTTTTTTTCTTTGGGGGAGGCGGGTGAGTTTCTTCGTTTTTTTTTTTTCTTTTTTTTTTTTGTTCCCTGACGTCGAGGATGAGTGAAAGACCAAAGAAAGCACGTCCCATAAGCAGAGTTACCCTGACTAAGGTATCAAGCTGCCAACTTGATGAAATCACAAGAGGATACCTTATTGAGATACGGTGTCCACAAGCACAGTGTTACAGATGGTTCATTTACACCGCAAACTGCTTCACGGGAACATACACACATGTGCACATCACCATCGATCAGATTTCGTCTGCCTACTGCCAGGAATCGAACAGTGAAAGCAAAAAATGGGTAACTTGACAGTAGTAGGCTATTACTAGTTAACCTTATTATGCTTTTAAACTTCATCACTCTGGTGGTTAATTGGATATTTGCTGAAGTAATGAGTCTCTTGCGGGAACCACATTGGCCAGTTAGCTGCGTAGGACGTCATGGGCGGCCGCGCAGGGAAGCGGTCCTCGGGGTCTTCGGGCGCCTCTTGACTGGTGCACGCGCGGCTCGAAACTGCAAGTAGTTACAGGAAATGCCTTCCTATATACAGCGACGCTCGGCGGGAGCCATGTGACGTCACCGCTCAGAGTCTGCGCAGAGAGCTGGTTTTTGGACTACCCAGTTCACTGAGAGAACAAGATGGAGCTCTTCCGGAGGTGAACTGCGTACGACGGACGGTTTAATTCCGCAGATGACAGGTTAAAGGGAAAATGCATCTACTCCAATCTGAGTTGGTATGCCCCGTCATTCTTGTTCATGAATGGCCTATTTTGATCATGTGATCTATATGAGCTGACACGTATGCACTCTCGCTAACACTTTTTCGTCCTTTTGTGCAATATATACTAATCTCTGTTTTTCTTCTTCTGGAGAAATGTTAACTCAACGGACTAGAGATGGGAAACGCGCATTTTTGTATCAGCTTGAAGAAACTGGTGAGCAGTATACTTATCTTTCGGTTTCATATATAGCCTAAGTATAGTCCAGTGCAATTCTAGCCTACACAATACTAAAATGGCTAGGGTGAAATACAGTTCAGATGTCCTTACGAGCATAAGAGAAACGATGATGGACTTTTCTATTGATTCACGGGTGATGAACAAACTAAAATGACATTCTATCATTATACGTCGTCGAGGTACACGTGCAGGCTTACAAATACGAGTGAACAATACTAAGCCTGCATTTTTCAGCTTTCCCCATGGATTTTCATCTAACATCATCTGCAAGGAAAGTTCATTCACCTACAACAAACTATTGCAAACATGCAGAATCTGAGTTTTATATCTCTGCAAGAAACTAAGATTCAAAGAAATGAAACAGAATGGCAAAATGAGATCCCACAGCACATAGTGCCAGATGAAGCCCTACAACTGGACGATTATTACTTATTTCGTCATGGCCGTCAATTTTCGGCAAATGGTGGGTGTCTTATTACATACGTAGCTAAGGACTGGTGGCCAATTTCTCCGAAAGTGTGTGCCACCCTTTCCTTGCCAGATACCGAGTTGTTTGCCGTTGAAGTACGTCCTCGCTTCTTGCCAAGTGTTTTTACAAATGTTACCATAGTGAACGTGTATGGTTGGCCATTCGGGTCATAACGTCTAAGTCTTTACGCGTAAAGAGTTTAGACGTTATGACCAAAACGGCCAACCGGTCATAACGTCTAACTCTTTACGCGTAAAGAATGACAAATGACGTCTTAAGAATAAACCAGTCACAGTCCTTAAAAGGCATTCCTTTACGCGTAATGAAAATCTTCTCAAGTCTTTACCCGTAAAGACCTGTCAAATTTCTTTACGAGTAAAGAGTTGCAGGGTTTCTTTTCACCTGGCCATTCGGGTCATAACGTCTACATCCTTACGCGTAAAGTAGACTTCCTTATTTCAAACAGAAACTTTTAACATAACAGAAGGAATCATGGTTGAGAGAATCATTACGTTGTTGCATTTTTTAAATAAATTTACTCAAACATACAGGGGAAGACATTAGTTGGGATGGAAAGGAATCTTAACATAGAAATAATTACCGGTAAGGTAGCTTCCTGAAGAGAAGACTGAACGAAGCATGTGGAAGTACTTACTTGTACTATACATGCCATGTGTGTACACCCACTAATCTACATACACAATGCACATAACAATAGGACTACGTGTGCATGTGTCGTACACGTGGTGCACCCATGGCCTGTGTAATCCTAGTAAGTACTTCCACAACCTACTTTCAATTTTTTTCTCTTCAGAGAGCTCCTAACTCTTTTTACGTAAGATACTTTTCCATCCCAACTAATATCCTTCCCAGCTGCCAGGGTGCTTAATTACATGTATCTAAATAATGAAATATTGAGCAAGTAACAATTTTATTGTTTCTCATTCATGATTCCTTCTGTTTTGTTTAATATAACTCCTATGTAATGAAGAAATCTTCTTTACGCGTTAAGTTTTACACGTTAAGGCCCTCATGGCCAGGTGAAGTGAAATTCTTTACGCGTAAAGAAATCTTGAAACACTTAACACGTAAAGAAATATTTGACAGTTTTTTACGCGTAAAGAGTTGCAAGCTTTCTTTACGCGTAAAGAAATCCCTTTTAAGAAGTGAGATTGGTCAGTTCTTTATTAAAGACGTCATTTGTCATTCTTTACGCGAAAAGAGTTAGAAGTTATGACCTGTTTGGCCAGGTTGGCCGTTTGGGTCATAACGTCTCTAAAGATTTAGGCGTTATGACCCGAATAGCCAACCACAAACGTGCATACCAGGCCGCCATCGAACTTTACCCTGGCTGACAAGGAACTGCTTAACGTACTTCTAAAATTCAACAGGATAATCCAAGGTCCCATATAGTTATTTAATGAGACGTCAGCAGAGATACAGTTCCGTTTCTAGAGACAATGGGATATCGAAATTATGTGGATTTTGTCACATATCCTCAAGCAAATTCCAAACTCGATGCTGCATTAGCAAAAGGCGAATATTACAAAGTTAAACCAGCGCCACCCATCTCAAGCTCCGACCATATTGCTGTTCATATTTTACCAATTTTTACTGAAAAGTTTAGGGAAAGTCAACCAAGGAATAAAAAATTAAAAGCTGATTTGTCAAAGGACAACATTGATATTTTACGAGACGCGTTAGATACCACTGATTGGAACGTTTTTAGAGAAAGCTCCAATAACATAGACGAACTTACTGAGGTGGTGTCATGTTATATTAATTTCGTGAGTGACATGAGTGTTCCGAATAAGGCAACTCCATTAGCAAATCTTAGTAAACCGATTCCAGCCGATGCTGACATCAAACGTTTGGAAATAGAAAAGCGACATGCGATAGAGGTAAACGATCGAGAACTTAGGAATAGAATACAGCGAGATATTAACAGACGCGTAAATTAAAAGAGAACAATTGTTTTTCAGGAAGTAACTGCTAGCTCTAAATCTCTGTGGGACCTACTTAGAACCGTACGACCGCCGGACAATGATGAAAAACAAACTGTAAACAGAGACATGGCAAATTAACTAAATATTTATTTCGGACGCTTCAATGATTCCATTTGCTTAGATTTACCCTTGTTTTTGCCTGAACGTACAAATAATGAAAATCTCAAATTTGAAGAAAAGAGTGTTAGAAAATACCCTAAGTCTGTGAAGAATGGCATAGCTGGTGGCTCTGACAATACAGGCTGGTGGGTATATAAATTTTGTGCGGATGAACTATCAGGTATTTTTACAACTATTTTTAATGATTGTACAGCACAATGTGAGATAACGGCTATGTGGGAAAAATGATATAACAGCCCCTATACCCAAAGTGTCAACTCTACGATAAGTATATAAATGATTTTAGACCAATAGATCTTGCCAGCATAAGTTTTAATTGTATACAGAAATGAATCGTTCCTCAAATAACACAAGCTATTGATAAATATGGAGATAGCGATCAATTTTTTTATAGGAAGGGGTTGTCATGTACCGATTCTATTTTAACTCTTATTCACAATATTGTCATAGGATTAAATAACAAAGATACTACTATATCTAAGGTTTTATTTCTTGATTTGTCTGGTGCTTTTAACGCTGTACTTACAAATCGTTTAATACAGGACATGCAAGGGTTCGTTGAAGAGCCACGGTTGTTACATTGGACATCAAATTTTGTAAATGGTTAGTCTAGACAAATAAGATATTCTAAAGGTTTGACCGAAAAATCGGAAATAAATGTTGGAGTCCCTCAAGGTGGCCCTCTGTCTTCCCTACTGTTCACAATTTATACTGACGAAATACGATCTACTTCAAAATGCACTGTGGTGAAATATGCCGATGACACTGCTATAGTATATAATGTATCAAGGCAAACCCATCAGACTGACCGAGCAAGTTATAAAAGTGCTGCATCAAATATTGTAGATCTGTGTGATGGGAAGAATCTAAGAATAAATCCAAAGAAATCTAAGGAAATGGTTTTTGAGAATATAAATATTAAAAATGAAGGCCTCCTATCATGTAAGTTAACTAAGGTCTCAATTAAAGATACTGAAGTTGAACGCACTCATCATATAGTATATCTAGGTGTTTGTATTGATGATAAACTGAGTTTCACTGGTCATATAAACATAATACTGAAACGGGTGTACTTTATAATTTCAACTCTATTGTATATATTTCCATATTTTCGTGTTGATGTAAGGGAAAGAGTTTTCACTGCCAATATTTTACCACACCTAATATATGCAGTTTCTGTTTGGTATTACTTTGTGCTAATCAAAGATAAGAAAAGAATTACTACTTTTTTAAATTTTGTTCTAGAATTTTTTAATATAGATTTAAACTTTTTTATGAGTAATTTAAATAATGCTGCTAAAAATGAGTTCATTACAAGTGTAAATTGCATACAGAAAAATGACAGACATTCTTTGCAAACTGAACTTAACTCTCTAATTCAAGAAACTACTAGCTATAACCTTAGAAACAAAGCAAAAACACCAAAATTCAGAATTAATGTGAATAAAAATATCTTTATTTATCGTGCTGCTCTTTATTTACAAATGGTAATCTGGACAATGTATTATAGGCATCTTCACTTGTACGTTTTGTATATATCTTTATTTTTGTACACTAACATTTTATTAAATCTCACTTTTGATGTCCTGTTTATAAATTTTATATTTATACTGGAAATAAATAAATGAAGAAATAAAAAAATGACAATTTTTTTGTTAGTGAATTGTGAAATTCAATGAGATGTCTCCTTGCTTTACCTATTGTCTGCACGGTAATAGTTATGTTCAAAACGTCTTCAGAGGTGCTTGTGGTTAGAGCATCCGACTTGCAGCCGGAAGGTCGGGGGTCCGAATCCTGGCCGGGTCATACCAAAGACTTTAAAAATGGAACCTACTGTCATTGTGCTTGGTGCTCAGCATAAACACTGGAGTAGTGACAACAAGCCAGTGAGCCACAACTGGAAAAAAAAGGCCGTGGCCGGCTCGACTTAAACCAAAATGGCTAGAAACTGAGCCGTAAAACCTCATCTAACTCTAAATCAGAGCTGCTTGTAATGCAATAAGAAGCAATTTGCAAGAGTTTGCTGATTTTTCAAGCAAATTTTGGTACGACTGCCTATTGCCTTTGAGGGCCTTGATCGTTACCGTACTACTTCCATGGACAGATACTTTTTTGAAACACCTGTTCAGCATTTCCCTTAGAAACGTCAGTTTATGGTTTGACTTCGAAGATTCTCCAGGCTTTGATCATGGAAATAACAGGGTAATATTTAATGTGCTTTGATGGCAAGGTTAAAAGCCATGATGAACGATATGCCACCAGGTGGTACCCCAAAGTTGTCAGTGCCGCATCCGCAGTGTTTTAAATGCTGCCACAGTGACACAGTAGTGCTTGGAGGCTGTGAGATTGAACCACGGACTTCTTACATATATGGACAGAGCATATACGCTAGGCTAACACTAATGTACGGTCACCAGTGCTAACATCCTATCCGTAAGTTGTC
>WURT03645073.1:0-19570 GCA_009936505.3 Holothuria glaberrima | reverse complement strand
ACCGTTAAATGACAGCTTGTCGGCTGTTTGACCAATAATTGGAAAATGCAATAAACATGTATCGATTAGAATTTTTTAACCATTACATGAGCAAAGTTTGACCAACATATTATCATTGAGTTTTACCCAACCAAAAAATTGCCAAGTGTTTTAACAGTGAAAAGTAGCTAAAAAGAGGGGGCTTCAGGAGATTTGTTTACAACGTATTCTTCTCTTAGAATAATCTCCTCTTTCACCCATAACAAAAATTAGAGTTCACTAAATTATGGACTTTTTCCAACCATATATGATTAGCTCCAAAAATGTTCCAAAGATAGCACCATTTTTGCATCTAAACAACAGTAAATTAACAAAAAATTCCCAAAAGGGAGGGGACATCCCCTCCCCTTAGACCCCTCCCCCAGGACGGCACCTTTATGAAGTGACAAAGGAAGGATTCCCAATACTGTGCACGAACGCAGACACATGAGGTGCAAATAACGCAGACATGGGAGTTTAAATTACGATATCATCGGTGGTGCCAAACAAGTCTGGCCGCGCCACTGAGTGTAAAAACGTCTTCATTTTGGAAAGACAATTGTTTCCTGTGTTTAATTTGGATTTTTGGTAGGTCTTTTATTATATGTTCTGAGCATTGTCAGGGACAACGATACGTTACTATACATTTCCTTTTAACAATTTGGACAATTGACTGTTGTAAAGCTTGCAAGTGTTTGACCTCTTTAATTCATGAGACAAATGCGTAACTATTCATCCATTAATTTGTGCATTCTCTCCAAGTTGATGGAACTGAAGAAACGAGATGGAAAAAAGTTGGTCATCTTGTCCGCCTACATGTATAGCGGGAGCGATTATCGTTAAAATGAAAAAGAGCAGAGACAGATCCTTAAAATTTACAAAATATTTCACCAAATTGCGTCTAAGGACCCTTATATATTCAAAAATTTTCCAAAGGGGAGGAGACACCCCTCCCCTTAGACCCCCCTTAGACCAATTCCCCAGTACGGCAGCCGAAACAACTTTCGGCCCCCACCTAGTCGATAAAACAACTTACCAACGCATTTGAAACAGCACACTAAAAAGAGCTCATAAAGCAATTTGAAATCAAAATTATTCTCTCAAAATTGTAATTTATTGTATGAAATGTTCGCACTTGTAAATTTCTAAAACCTGAGATATCAAAAATTGGAATGGTTAAACGCAACTTAAAATACCTAGAGAGTGCCATTTCCTTCAATCTGGGAGGCATTTTTGTCAACATTTTCTGGGTACTCTCCGCGCCATCTCATGGTGGCGCTCCGCTTAGATAGTGTCGGGGCATATTTGCCCCCCCCCCATAAATACAGTCCTGCATACGCCCCCGGCTCATTGTAAATCATATTACAGCAACGCTCATTTCAGAGGATATTGGTGCAAGTTACTCATTCAAAAGGTCATTACTACAACTTTCATTTTATAGTATGTTGTTGTTAAAATCGGTTTAGAAGCTATTGATAGAATCTTATTCTTGAGGATATTGCTGCATTACTCATTCTAGACCATATTGCTCCAGTACTCATTCCAGAAGATATTGCTGCAGTTCTCATTATGGATGGATAGATAGAAGCACTTAAGAAGCACTCCCATACCAGATCCGTTACCGGACAAAGTATTGAAGGGAAGTAAAATATATTTTGCTGGTTGCTGGGGAGATATGCCAAACTGCATTAAACCGATAGTAATTTTTTCTTAAATTTTGTAGCCCCTGCCCTCTAGGCCACGGATAGTACCCGATTATCCAGACATCGTGCCTAGGGCCTGCATAAATTTCAGGGGCCTACGAAAATATCATGGGCATACATAACATACCTAAATTACACAAACAGTGCATAAAATTTAATTAACTTTGCTCTATTGTTTAGCACTAGCAACAAACTGATAAACTTGGGCCTGATTTATTAACTATTATCAACGAAACTAGTCATACTGTCTCCTATAGAATTGGCTATTAGGATGGCGGCGGCATGTAGAAAGATGTCACGACTACCCTAGCTAGACCAATCGACTTATAGTGTACACAGAGGTGTGAAGTGAGAAAAAACGTGCCAGGGCGCTCTTCCTTGTGGCAGATTTCCTTCCTCCTGTAAATAGTTATAAGGCAATATATTTAACTGGGAGGAATTTGCTCAAAACCATCACGATACTCTCAAAGAGGAGCCCCACCACCAGTTTCCTTTGTTAGTGTTTTAGCATTCACTATCTACATATAATGAGTGTGTGCGAGAAAGACACCTTTAAATGTTTCGGAAAATGTGTTACAACAAATACACTTCTTACTTCGAATCTTTCATATTATGGTGCAGTTGTTACCGCAAGCTATAATCATGATTTTATGTTCTGAGATAATCTCTTGATGAGCGGTTCCTACAAAGATTGGAGATGTTCACTTGATTTTCGGACAACTGTTAAAACTAGAATTCACTAACCATGACCATGGTAAATGGAATGCAAACCGTGCAGAGTGCGCGCAAAAAGCGCGAGCCGGACTTTTGCATTAAAGATTATTCTCATGACACAAATTGTATGCAGACTCTTTACGGAGGCAGTTTCAATTTCTTAACGAAAGAGCAATATAAATTCTGTAAACAAAAAGGCGAGTCTGATGTCGGGTAATTTGTGGAGAAATTAAAACTTCATAAAATAGGGCTTTCCAAAAATTAGGGGAGGAGGTTAGTATCCCCGTGCTTCGCAATCTTGCAATGTTATGTTCCGCCATAATCACGACTATGCATAAGAATATTAGACCAAATAATGAAATCTTGACCTATAAATTATTCGAATACGTTTGAGACGTTTTTTAAAATAACCATAGCAATTAATCTGAATATGCACAGAGCGAGTGAAAATTTAGATGGTTTGAGAGGAATTTGCGAAATCATTGGTAGCTTGCAAAAACGTATTGAAAGAAAACGAGTAAAATAGATCCAATATTCTGCAAAAAAGATGCATTTAAACGTACCCTCTACAGAACTTCACAACATGTCAAACCTCCTTAGGGACCATTTTACAATAAAACGAAAAAGTTTGAAAAAAGATTTGGAGCGGCGCTTCCACGTCCCGTGTCGATCCGGTTATTGTACATTTAAACCAAGACTTATGGTGTTTAGTTCACCTTGGCACAGTTTTTTTTTGGGGGGGGGGGGGTAAAAACAAAATAATAAAAAAGCATGCCCACTCAAATAAACCTTTTTACAGGCCTCGACAGCACATGGGAACATGATTCTGGAAATCGTGGGATAAACAATGACACTGCCTACAGCAAACGCCTCAATTGAGCTTTTGTTAAGTATTCAACAGTCAAAGGAGTATTTACGCAGTCATTCAACGTGCAGACTTTAACCCATTTTGGAGAGAAGCTGTAATTCTTTTACTCTGCAAATGCAGCTTTCCAGTCAAATAAGTTATTGTAGTCTTCATTTATTTCTGATTTATCAAAATATCGTATATTGAGAATAACTTCTCATCATCTCATGTTTAGTAAGGAAGTTTCATTGGCAAACCAGTCTTTTTTTTAGACATTATGTGGTACGTAATTATCTTCATTACTCTTTTACCCAATAAAAGTGTCATTTCCAATGCTCGATGCGGCATATAATCTGACAGCGTAAGTGTTGAGTTCGCTACTCGTCGATATAGAGTCGCAGTTTGCCAGGACAAGGTCCGTGAGTGTTGGCAGACTCCGTAAAAGAAATATCTCCAGGGTGGTCTGCAGGGGACCTTTGATCCCGTCTGGAAAGACTGCCTCTTTCCCATAGGGGATTTTTTCACTTCGTCTATGAACCTTGTGTAGGTACCAGAAAGCAGGGAGGTTTAATATCACCTCCCTGAATAAAGTACAATACTCCCTTTCGGCAGTCAGTCGCCCCAACAGTTTACCCGTTTTGCTATCAAGTAGGGCCTTTTTTCAAAACAGTTTTTGGGGCGCTTTGCTCGCTGCAGAATTTGAAAGCTTCCTTTTATGGTTGCATTCTGCAAAACTGAATAGTGCACAGTCGTCCTTCCCTTGAAACGGCTTAAGCTGTTAGAAGCCTATACAATATCCAGTTGAGTTCTTCAATTTCATCATCAGTTCGATAGGCCTGGTTTCTCTGTTGTATTTGTCTTAAAGTAAACCTTTTGGAAATTTGTCGTGCTCAAGTTGCAGGATCAATCACTTACTGCAAACTCTGCTCGATAAGAACCTGATCAGCAACCCAACAGTTTGCTCTCAATAGAGAGAGATTTTCCTATGTCAACATTAAATTTTGGTAGTCTTAGAGGACCATGAATTTCTTGCAAGTCAGGTTCTCTGGCAAAAAACTAAATTAGCATATATCTCGTCGAAGTAAAGTCAAGTACTTCTGTGTAAACTATGTTATGAATACTTCGTCTAATCCGTTCTTACATCATACCTTAAACGGTATCCTTGCTCGACCCCAGTTGACCCTGCTTGTCGGAGCTTAGGGTCCTGGTTTGAGAACTTAGACACCCCTTCGAGAAGTCCTGGAGCCACCCCTCTTATGTAAACTTAGTGTCCAAGGCCATCGAAAGCCTTAACCTTACCCTGTCTACGGGCCTGCCCTATATTTCCATTGATGCTCTTCGTGCTTTCGTAGGTTCATGTTTCCCAACCCCCTGCCCCCACTGTGAAAGGACCCTATATGTGACATGATCCACATGGTAAAATCAACTCCATTGGCCAATAATTTGTAGGAGTAGGAATTCCCAGCTAAGCTATATATTAGGCCTAAGAGAAAACGTGACAAGTAGAGTAGCAAACGACAGGTGTGGTATTTAATGGTTAAAACAAGTTAGAAAGACGTACAATCAATGGAAATAGTGACAAACTCTGTATATTCTTGGATATAGAGTGACTACTTGACCAAAACAGGAGCGAAATTATACATCTGTCTAGATGCTAAGTACAGTAAAAGCAAGCATGGGCGTATGTGTACTTTGCCAAGAATTGAGTATCGTTTGTGATTTGAAATTTATCTAGACGTAAGACGGGGGGGGGGAGGGCGATGGAGGAGGGGTTAATATGTTACCTATTTAAATAAAATTAATGGTGATTATGAACTCGGAGAAAACACCCATTCATAAGTGATCTTAATTTTTCTCTTGTATTTTAAGCTAAGTAGGCTATGACATATTTCCAGAGTCCTCCTCGATAAAAATCAGTAATAAAATTTTCTACCCCTAGGTAACATGTTCGTTAAGGAAAATAAAACTTCTTAGAACGTTAAGGGTGGACGCTAGTAGAGGTACTGAAATGGGGTGGCTCTTGGGGGCGAAGAATTTCTTTGGGGGAAGAGATGTACTAAATTGCAGAAAGGCAATAGTAGTATGTAGAGTCTTGGTGGGGGTGAACATTTTCCAGAGGGGACGCTTCCCCAGCGACCCCTCCACCCTTGGGTACTAGCTTGGGAATGTATTAACTTTGGTTGGCTAATGTGTAGGGTACAGGTTCTGCAGGACAACATAACCATGCAGGGAATACTTGGACCTGATAGTACCGGTAACTCTATGATGTTACAGGTTGACAACAAAACTGCGAAATAGCTTGCTTTGTTCATCTCTAACAAATACTTATAAAGATAAGAGAAATTTCATATTTTAGTGTTTTCTTTTTAGTTCTTCATTTTTATTACAGATTGGTATTTCAATTTTCAAATGCATTGAAATAAAGTCGTTTACGTTATTTTAAATCAAAAGAATGTTATGGAATAAAATATTTAATCACGAAAACTTTGGAGATGGCGAGCTTAAGAGCTGAAGGCACAGTGAGTATGAGTACTGTGACCTGCGTCACCGGGTCCAAGGTTTTCTCTGGCTCCGGCGGCTGAGCATCTATTCATCCAAGTTGAGTAAGGAGATCCTGAACGGACCTGGAAATCCACAGCAGTTCCCTGGTAATGCCAAGAGTTTCTTGAATGGCAGGCTCCAGCCAGGGAGTTGACCTGATAAGAATAATAGGGGTCGTTATTTTGAAATATGTTAGTTAATTTACGACCTTAGTTTGTTAAGACACGAGAGTCAATGAATTTATTTTGTAGCTGTAGAAAGTTTTACCTATGTGAGAGAAACGGAGGTAGTAGGATCGGTTTCCATCTGCCATGTATCAGAAATGAACAATTGTAATAGCCGAGTACATTCCAGGATGCGCTACATTTTTATCATGATATCATTAAATAAGTATTGTGTGTATGATATGGTATGTAGTTACAAGTTCTAAATGATAAATTGGTTTACAAATTGCAGCCAAAGCAATACTTCGCATACTTTTTTATGCTTCACAATTACTGCAAAGCTTTCAGCAATTCAGGTCCTATCCAGTACCCCCAATTAGCAATATCCGACGGTGCACTGGCGGCAATTGTTGGTTCACGATCGGCCTTGAATGCCCGGCAAGTCTCTAGAGGGCCGACGGAAGGCCATTGGAGGTCCGTTGGTTGGAAACATTGAATCATGGGTAAAATTGTTTACCAAATCAGCGTCACGGAGGATTGCGGGCCAACTTCCGGGCATTTGTGTAACTGGCCGCCGATATAGCCGACAGAGTTCTTCGACTAGCCGATAAATTTTGCTGAATGAGGGCAGGTCATCTCTACCCTTAATGCGTAAATGACTGCCGGGTAACAAGAATCTCATAAAATACTAATACTCTGTTAACAATGAAGTGATCCTTGGATGTATGTGCAATGTTATGATTCGAAACCTAACAATAGAAATTGAAAATATTTAACCTCATAACTAAAACAAACATTTCGAAAGTAGCAGACAACATCTGATCTAAATCAAATCACAGAGAGAAAAAGAAGTAAAACACTTTATCAAACTAGCAAAGGAATTGTATGCCACATGGATGTGCAAACTACATAGGAAACTACATCATAGGTTATAAAACAAAGGAGCCATTTCTCGACCCTTAATTATCAGTAAATAAAATGAAAGTGATGACGTAAATGTTACTAATATGTAAAAAAATGTATAAATCACTTGAATGAGTATTGTGCCATAGGCTTTCCAAATATCTCAAAAAAAAACTCAAAATGAAAAAGAAAAAAAAAGGGACTCACAGAATTTCAGTGTTAGAAATTTAATTGTAATCACTTATAGTGTCGTTTCTGTGTACGGACTGGATTTGAGTTCATATCTGTGGCTGCAGTGTGATCTTATGTTTGATATTCTTAGGATAAGACACCCACCAAAATGATAACTAGGGTTCAGAATTTGTAGTTTATAAACCTAAAGTTTTTGTTCTTGTCCAAGTGTTATGGGAGAGCCTGGGTTTTGGGAGAGCATTCACACAACCAGATGAGGAGTTGGGCTGCATCTTATCAGGGACCCTTCCTGCAGACATGCTTCATCCTTTATTGTTAACATCATACTTTACTCTAATAAAGTGAATGTTTGGCTTCGATGAATAATTACCTGAAGATTGTAACCATCGTCAAGAAGATCACGAATGTAAGAAAGAACCCTCGTGCTTAGATAGACAGAACCACCTGGACTGGAACCAGAGGAACAAGTGTAGCTTTGAGAAAGAGAAGAAAATTGTTTGTTTGTACCGGATCATGGCTCTCGTAATCGTGCTTACTTGACACTATTTCGTCATCACAAAAAACAATCAATACCCTACTATTTTAATTGCACCGAATAAATAAGAAATAAGTTTGATACAAAACATCGTCTTTGATTTCATTGTTCATTTTGAATTAGCACCGTCAAAGAAAAAGAAAAAAAAACAACAAAACACAAGAAAAGAAAATGAAAAACGATCTCATTCACATAGCATGAATATATATATATATATATATATATTTATATGCCAAACATATCGTGTGAACCGGGCAAACAAATGGAGTAAAAAAAAAAAAAAAAAAAAAAAACATTCCCGGATTGACAACTCACACAAGGATCTAGGGGGTGGAAAAGTATCTTGATTTTCTGTTTAAGTTAAAAGACCAATAATCAGTAGTAGGCTACCTGCAGAGTGAGAAGTGGAGTGTTTTGTAATAGGAAATATTTAAAAGCTCGTGACTCGTGGTAGGCTAAGGACTCGAGTAGGTAAGGAGAGAATTGGAAGAAAACCTTATGAAGTAGACCTGCCGTATCATGTCAGAGTTTTTTCACAAGAAACGAACATAGGATTTCAAAAACGAAACTCGCCTTGATGAAACTCGCCTTAAATTTTTACTTTCATTGAAGAATCTCATTAAGTAAAAAACAAACAACCGGCGGTTGACCCCTATCAGTATTAGTATGCCTTACATTTCATTCATTCCGACTTCCAGATGATGGTCAAAACTCAGGAGAAAAAAGAAGATAAAAACTGCACTTGCTAAAGTTTGGGAGAGTTTAGGTATATGGAATAGAATATTAATTTAAAGATGAATCTCCACACAGCGCAAAGCTTGCCAAAATTTGAGGCCTTCTTTTAAGAAACTGACCTCAACAGGAGCAAAAACTTGTTTGGTACTCTCTTTAGCTCTTGAAGTAATATACAGACACTCTGATGATTTCTACACCAACCAAAAGTCTTTATGTGTTTATTAATTTTTTTTGGGGGGGGTGATAGGTGTTTTGTCCCCTTTTCAAAAAATGGAAGTAACATATCCCCTTGTTCCAGCATGATCGGAATCAAACTCGCCTGGTTGCTCTCAAGGGGAATGTACTTGTCGAGAGGAGCTCGCTATGCTAGATGTAAAGTTTGTTATTGCACTTTCAAAAATGCATTTCATATACTTAGGCATAATCACCCTCCTAACGAGTAAGCATAACGTAGGTTGCCTTCTCATTTTTCTGTACAGCTAAAGAATTGTTTTAATCATATATCTTTAAATTCTCCTGTTGCGCCCATGTGCTGCGTTCCCATACAATGTTTGTCACTATTGGCCAGCTATTCTGTTTCGTGCAAGTTTTCTAACATTGCGATAAATCTGCACTATAGGACTGTATATTAAGAGTACACGTATATGTTTGAATGTCTTTCAAGTGAATATCGTAGTTGGGCGTTCTTCCAATCTTTTCATCAAATCCAGGTGGCCATCCTACCCAGTCTGGGATGCTTCAACTTCCACTCTAAACTCCCCCACACTGTTGGGAAAATCCTGGTGCCATTCTCAAAGTTATGGTGCAAGATTTTTAATATATGTAACAGTAATGACTGAAGAAGTAGTAAATTAAAAAAAATTACTAATTTGTAGAAATACTTCATCGCGGACTTGGGTGGTGTACTGTAGCATTAAATTCAGCTGATTACTTTAGTGTACACTTTTGACATCAAATTAGTGTTTTGACATCAAGTTAGTGTCATACCTGGATCGTTTTGCTCTTCCACCATTACAAGTGTCTCTGATGTTATCTAACGCTGAAGCTCCATCTCCTGATCCCGATGGGTTCAAGGCTCCGTTGTCTGACAAAAGGGTCACTCTAGGATGGTTCAAAATATCACATGCAAGTGAAACTCGGTCCGTACCACCGCTGCTACCACAAGTACCTGTAAAGATGTAAATCTTAATATTACCTGAATACATTTAACAGTTAATATTGCTTCAAATCTGATCCAGAACTGCACATTTTTCTTAACAACTACTTAATTAGGTTCCTATAGGAGAGCGTTAGAGTAAATCATGCAAAATTCGATGTCGATATGAATTTTCACCAGATTAAATTTTCTACAAGGTATAGGCATAAACTTTACACAAAAGGCTACAGTATGCTTTCTTTTAGTTTTTACCCACTGTTTTGAACCACTAATCTGTAGGCCTATATGGGCTACCATTTCTGCAGCTAGCTGTCAATCCACTGAATGCAAATTGAAGTCTAATATGACCGAAAGATAGCCGAAATTGAAATGGCTTTCAATGTAGATGTGAAGCCATCAGCCATAGTTCTTTACTGCCTTTAGAACACAGACAAAAATATATATAAAATTTTCCTCCTATCTTCTTGGCTTGATGATTCCTGCAATTTAATTAAGCCGAAGCTGAAGGCAATACATTTTGTTTCATTCTTTCTTGTATCTTTCGCATACTGACCAATGAGTCTTTGAATTTTGTATTAGACCTAATGCAATCACAACATCATGTACCTTGCTAAAAGTCATCTAAGAGGACATGCTGCATTTCATCATTTACAAAAGTGCGTACAGTGCATGTCCCTTGGGCATGCGCACATTGATTTCATTGACCTATGACATCAAGGACATAAGATCTACATCCAATTTTCTAGGATCGTAAAGAAGATCCTGTACATCGTGGCTTCTTTCCAAGCATTTTTTGCATTACTACAGGCTCTACCAGCTTAAAATCTTTCTTTAAAATCAAAAATAGTGAATTCACTTTCGCACTAAACGGTCCTAGCATATGTTACCTGGTTACTGACCAGTAATATTAACTCTAATTTATAATTCCTGCTTGTCCAATCGCATGGATGGCTTTTTGTTAAGTCAAGTGTTCCTCTGGAATCGTAACTTCGGCTCTCAAGGGGAGATAAATTTTGTGTAAGATAGCCCCAGCCTCCTTTTCCGATCCTTTGGGAAGGGTTTTAAGAATGTGGAAACATGTTCAGTAAACGTTGTTTGGCGGTCAAGGGGTTAAATTTTTGCTAAGGGGGATGGGAAAACTGCAGTCCCCGAGGACTGACCTCACCACCGTTTTGATTGTTGCTGGAGATAATTCCGCGCCTCAAAAACAGTGGCGGAGCTACCATATAGTCAGGGGCGGTCCCTCCCCTGACGGACTCATATCGCCTATCAGCGCCCTTTTACCGTAGGCATAGGGTATTTAACTACTTTGAAACGCCCCTATATGCCGCCATTCTTGCCCCCTCTGACCGAATTCCCTTCCTCCGCCACTGCTCGAAAAGAAGGTTTAAGGGCGTTCCACCCTTGCGTGTGGAAAGGGAAGGCCAATTTCTTCGGTGTACATCCACGATCTACTTTGTGTAGGGTATTCAATGGGCCAATATAGGGTATTGGATTAGCCCATGTAGGGTATTCGATTGGCCCATACAGGGTATTCAATGGTCTCATATAGGGTAACCTGATCGTCAAACGACTAAAAACGGGCCCATGGGCATACTGATCCTGAAACTTCTAAAACTTAGAAGCATAATTTTCTATAAGCCACACTGGTATGGTAAAGGCAATACTTGTTTCTGCGTTCATTAAAACGTATGTATTGAAAATCTTCTTTTAGTATAAGGGATGCCAAGTACCTTTGTTAGAGGTAAAATGGCCTAAGGTCTCTATCCGACTGTTTGATATAGCGTCGATTCACATTCATATAAACTCGCGACGTCTCTCTACCTACACACATATAAAAGGGAAAATAGCAAGAATTCGGCCAACGTTTGGTTGAGTGTAAAGGAAGGGGTCTCTTGAGAATCTTTTGTTTATGTTAGGTTGCTAAGATTCAAAACTGTGACGTATTTGACAAAATCTTTCAACTAATTACATGCTGTGAAATTCTCATTATTTAGTACGGAGATATTTTGCAGAGTTTGGCATAGCACTCGTTTTACAAAGAAAGGTATAACGACAAATGAATATTACGAATGCTACCGTATATGTTACCCATGCAGGGCCGTAGCCTGGGCGGAATCTCTAGGGGGGGGGGGGCAGTTCATGACACTATCTAAGCGGAGCACAAAGTGGTATGCTTACAAACAGTTAACACCCAAGCGGACCATTCCCTTTTCACATGTTCTGGGTACTATCTTGAATGGAGGGAGTGCTGAGGAGAGGGGTACATGTAAGGCCTGGCTTAGGTTCAGATTGTACTATCGTTGGCCAAGCTTTGAACTGTTCGTAATTTTACAAAGTGTCATTATTTAGTAAATATTGTTCATATTTCCTGGCTGAGCGGAAGGCAAGAGGTGCTGTTTAAGAGAAGGGGACGACATCCTATACTCTTTGAGAAATGTTTGTTTATGTAAGGTGGTTTGGATGAGAAATGGTGCTATCTTTTTAAAGCTTCGTAAAGCGTGGATATAATTATTTGTTTAGGAATCCTTATTATTTAGTAATTTTTCTATCCTGTTAGGGTGAAATTGAAGGGGAGATTGCCTAAGGGGAGGGATTACAATTCTATAAGAAATATTTTTGTTCTAAGGTTTCCTAGATCCAAAATGGTGTTATCTGTGGTAAATCTTTGGACTCATAACATGATCTAAACTTATAAATATTTACTGAATTCTTCAGCTGTTTCATGCATGGCACCCCTAAAAGAAGGCTGGTACCTAGTGTAGACTTCCCCCTAGCGCTCTTAGTACGACACTGGGATCATCAGATGGAGTGTAACCATAGCGTAGGCCTTACACAAACAAAAATGGGGGAAATGACACATTTAAGACCTTACAAGTTGCATCTAAGCATTCCATACTTTTAAATTTCATGCTTTAGAAACAAATTTAGATTTCAAGAAGGAAAGTTAGATTTGACTTACAGGGGAAATGCAGTCACCCCAAATTGAGTTGGTGTTCCCGGACATCCTAGTTCATAAATGGCTCTTAGGAATCATGTTACAATACGTTTCTCACTGCATGAGTTGAGAAATATAGATAAACTCCTTGGTTTTTCTTGATAATGCAGTATTTATGATCTAACATGTCATTAAAGATACTTGGAGTGAAATAAGGGGATAATTGTGAGATTTAGCTTTTGTTCAAAATAAGTTTGTGGCGGCTGTTTTTACCCTTCAAATTCAAAGTTACTTCAGGAAGGTCACTGAGTTTCGCTAATAATTAAAAGTAACCTTTAGCTATTTTATCTTTAGCCAGTATAGATGACGGTGTATTCTAGCGATGTTTCTTGTAGGAGGTAGATGTTTGACTCGTCAGGCAAAGAAACCGAAAAAAGAACGCGTCCGTGGCGGGGGTCCGAGATCTCCCCTGGAAAATGTGGTGGAAAAAGAACCCTTAGGCTACATGAGATTTCACAGGTTTTGGGGTCCTTGAAACCATAATTTGGAGAGTGTAGCTTTCGGTAATTTTTCTCAAGTAGGCTAACTTTCATTTACGGTTTGAAAATCGCAGGGGGCTTTAGCCCCCTTGCTCCCCGCAGACTGCGGCCCTGCCATGATATTTGATTACCCCAGGCTTCTTCTGTTTATGTGGGGTCTCTACAGAGGTTTGAGATTTACCTCTGTTTTTTCTTAAAGTGTTGATCAGAAAAATGTATTAGCGCCCTTATGATAGTCATGAGATACAGTCACTGGCGGATCCAAGGGGGCCAACGGGGGCCATGGCCCCATCCAAAGGTGGGCCAAAAAATTTGCTGAATAATTAAGCAATAAATATACTTCTTGTACACTTTTGTTGCACCAAATCGCATCTGAGGGCATTGAGTTATATAATTTAAAATTTTCCAAAGGGGAGGGGAACCCCTCCCCCATATCACTGTACCACCAGTTTGGCCCCTCCCAAACGAATGCCCTGGATCCATCGGTGTATGGAGTGCGAATCGTGACGAATGAGCTGAAAGTGTGCCAGGACTTTGCATCAAAATTTCCTTGACAAAAATTGCATGTAGGCTACAGTCTGATCTGTGACACTTTTAATCCCTAAAAATAAATATCCACCAATTAGAGCGTAAGTCTTCTGTCTGGTCATTCGTGTCAGCTTTCAATTTCTATAACATATGTTTCTCCTGAATTACCCTCCTTTGCATTCCTGCAGTGCTGTGCTCACGCCGTAATGACTTTTATGAACACGAGTAATCGGAGATACTGTTAATCACTCGATGATGAATAAAGCGAATATGTTTGAGACTGTGTTGATAATAAATTGAGCAATGACATGAGGCTAAAGCGCGGGGAGTTTGCTAAAATTTTGGTAGTTTGCGAAGGGTTGCGACAATTTGATAGTTTGAGAACGTCGTGATTAAAAATAGTTACAATATGATCAAACTTGATACATCACTCAGGCAGAAACACAACTTACTCTACCCTGCCGTTTTAAAGCCGTTGGTAATATTTCGTGTATGAATTAAACGTGGTGAAAGTTTCGATGGTTGATGTTTTTCACAAAATTTCATCAGATTAAGTCTTTTGCCAGGATGGAAAGAGGCAAAGATTTTACTGTTTAGTATAAATTTGCAGAGAAAAGGTTTAAAAACTTTCAAATAGTACAACTATTTGTAATCAAAAGTTAGAAAAGTGTAGACTACCAGAAAGATTATTATAAGTTCCTATTAACATCGTAGGTAAAGTGATTAACTTTCAAGTAACATACCTTCCGGTTTACTAAAGCAACATTTTACATCAGCAGCTTTTGTGGGACACAAGTTAGAGATGTAGTTATTGTCAGGACAACTTCCTGTGGCAATACAGTGACCAACGTCGCCATACGTAGAGTGTTCATACGTTGCACATTTCTCGTCAGAATCCGCTGCCAAGTAAAATGTATGTTGTTAGTGCCTACATGCAGACTCGAGAATGAAATTTGTTGTTCAATCAGGTGGTCAACAAAGGGGGGGGGGATGGGGTGATGGGGGAAAACGATCCTCCCCTGAAGAAAATTTTTTATGCTTCCACCACTTCTCTTCCATGGTGTATATATGGACAGCATTGGTATATAAAATGAGTGAAACAAATATGAGAATTTCCGCTAGCATCTTTAATCTGAGTTTTACTATCTCTCTTTGTGTACGACACTTGGATGATATTATTGTTCCAAACTCCTAGGAATCCTGTGTGGGGTATAAAAAATGTTTCAAATGATAATTTTTGGGAGCCTGATTAGTGTCTATCTAATGTCATTTGTAGAGGATTAACTGTATCATTCGGACGCTTACAAGGTTGCAGTTACCCCAGAACTTAAGGGGGCTTCGCCCTTTGGGACCTCACAGGACACTATTGTTGGACCCCACCAGGGGCCGTCAGGCCGGTCACCGGATCTTATGAGGGCGCTTTACGCGCACATAGTGTTTTCTCAATTCAACCCCAGTTCGTCCATCTTGTCAAATTCCTAGTTAAGCGCCTCCGTCCTACAATCAATTTTTTTTTATTCAACACACCCATCACAAAATCGCTGAGTATTCCAGTCTTAGAATAAAATCCCTTATTGATTTGTATGTTAGGGTAAATCAAATATCTTTTACAATGGTCAACATACAAAATCCCTAAATTTTCTGACGATTTTTAATAAAATTAAATCAAGCTCTGTCACATGAACAATTATATGAATTGGAGTACGTTATTAGTATTTCTCTAGTTTACTCCTTATGAACAAATAAGCATTGTCCACGTTAGAAGGATTTTATTAAGACAAGCAAATAGCACATACGGGGCCCACAAAATTACCCACGTATAGTGAATTCGATCAAACTGTCACCATCAGCCAATACCTGCAAACGATGTTGATAGCACGTTAGAATAATGTTGACATGATTCTGCTATGTTGTAGGAATAATGTTGACATGAATCTGCCATGACGTTATAATAATGTTTACATGATTCTGTTACGATGATGAAATAATGTTGAAATAATTATGCTATGATGTTACAATAATGTGGACATGGTTCTGACATGATGTTAGAATAATGTTGACATGATTCTGCTACGATGATGAAATAATTGTGCTATGATGTTACAACAATGTTGACATGATTCTGCTACGATGATGAAATAATTGTGCTATGATGTTACAATAATGATGGCATGATTCTGCCATGATGTTAGAATGACTTCAGTATGATGTGAGGATGATGTAAGGATTCAAATTAAAAGGATGTTTAGATGACATTTCGAATACAATCAAATGATATTGTGGATGATGATGACTGTGTCACCCTAATTTGGTGTTGTTTTCTTACATACATCTACGCAAATGAGTGTTTGTATTCAAACATGATACACACTTCTTTTCAAGGGCCGATGTGCACTGTTTAAGAAGAAATTTCCTAACTGGCTAACGCTAGCGCTAATCCCTAACCTAATCCCCAACCCTAACAAAGAATACAATCGATACAATACAATACCGACTGCCAATCAGGATATAGCTTCTAAACCAGTGAGCATCAGCTGCTTTTCAACGTTTCATAGAACATTTTATCTCTGAGACCATTTATTAAGAGCAATTAAACATACTTCCTTGCCATAATTTTGTTTTTATGCGCAGCTTTTCGATAATTGAATACGTTTTTGCACTAGAATGTAGAAGTTAGAAGAATAAATGCACTCAGCTTATTCGGTTTTTCCAAATCACTATATTTTTAGTAGAAAATATACGCCACAGTATCTTATTGCAAAATGTCACTATCAGTTAAGGAGGAAGAGGAAAAAAATTCGTCTGGAAGTGAAACGATCTCGAAAGTGCCTTGTGAAAAGGTGCTTTCCGGTGCTTAATTGGTCTCATCCTGCACATAAATCTTGTTAAAAAAGTCATTCTTCGATTAAGCTAAGACTATTCTCTAAATCGTGAAATTGTCTGAAACTCTTCGGGCAATGTGTTAATAACAAATTGGGATCTCCAGGATTTCTGTATCTTTCTCAAATAAATTTTAACCAGTTAATATTATCACAGAAATATTTCGAGAAACAGGGCCTACATTAACGTCACCAATTCTTGGTATAAAAACTTTGAAGAGACCTTGTCAGTCCACACAGTCAGTTGATATTACTGATGCAAAACTTATTTCTATTCAACGATTTTATTCAAAATGTAAATGATTTTAGCTCTGAACAAGATCTTATTTCAAAATGGAATTGAATCCATGTTTATTCATTATTTTCATGAAATATGTCAAATTCGTCTGGAACAGAAACCGAGCACGCCAGAGAGAATGCCAATTTTGTCAATAGGCCTAGTCCCCGACTACTTGTCACTGGTGTGACAATTAGCCTGTCCAGTTCCTTTAGAATACAAGCTGAGAATTCAGTATTTGCTTGTAATCGACGACTAATTATCACAGAGATGGCAAGAAGTTAAGCAAAAGGAGTGTCCTGATAGAGGAAGGAATTCCATTATCATCCACGACTGCAAGTTTATTACTAAGGCAGCAAAATAAATGACAGAAGGTGGTAAATAAGATGTAACTTACCAGTGAAACAACATTTAATGCCCGCTGCCTGGGTAGGGCAAAGATTGGAAATATATTTGCCACCTGGACAAGAAGAAGTCGAAATACACTCTCCGGAACACCCATAATTTGGATGATCGTAGCTGGAACATTCGGGATCAGTGTATGCTGTAAATAAAACAAACAATGCAGTTCAGCACAGTCTTTCAAGATGCGTATGCTACGCACAGGAGGACTAGAACACTACAATGCTATAACAAATGGTGTCATTTATGTTCTGCAGGCTTCCTTAAGTCAAGGTACGCTTAAAATGTACAACAATACACGACCGGTGACCAATTAAGGTAAACTGTAAGTAAAACATACATTCAACTACCTACCTACTAAGAATATTACGTATCCTGTGAATGGTCCAAGAAAGTTGGTTTTTAGTGCTCAGGGGAGTACCCAGGAATTTTCAATAGTGGGGCGAAAAGTTGGATTGATCGCTGTGCCGGGATAGGGGTCTAAGGGGAGGGGATGTCCCTCTCTCCCTTAAGAAGTTTTTGCTTTTGGAAGAGGACTGAGATGCAAAATGGTGCTATATTTGACACATTTTGAAGCATTTTCCTTTTAACCTCAATTTTTTGCCACACATAAAGGCCAACAGAGGGGAGGGGGGGCTGTTGTCTTACTGGATCCGCCACTGAGTGCTTAACCTATAACCGATTTCTAACACAGATTTTCCTTAACAATACTTTTCTGAGAGGTTGCACAAAAATGACCGCCGTTATAGATTACTGTCCATACCCTGAAACCCGAAACTCGTGGAAGAGTAATCTTGGTGTCAATACCGATGTATTCATCGTTCTGTGAATACTATCAAGACCTAGAAACCATGGGTGGATCCAGAATTTTTCAAAAGGGGAAGGGGGTCCAAGAAATTGTTGAATCCTTGACACAATGTAAGTGAAGCGCCATCATTGGTTGGCGTGTAGATTACGCCAGTGGCGTTGCCAGACTTTTGTGATGGGGGCACTACCGATAATGGTAGTAGTGCTACCTCAGTTAAACTCCCATGTTTGCGTAAATTTCCCCCTATCCCCCGTGGCCTGCGTTTGTGTGCAGCAATGGGGATCTTTCCTTTGTCACTACATAAACGTGCCGTCCTGGGGGCTAAAAGGGAGGGGTGTCCCCTCCCCTTTAAGAAATTTTTGTTAATTTAAGGTTCATTCGATGCAAAATGGTGCTAAATTTGGAATATTTTTGAAGCTGAATATATATGACTGAAAAATATCCATAATTTAGTGAATACTAATTTTTGGTTAGGTCTAAGAGAAGAATACGTTGTCAACAAAACTCCTGAATCCCCCTCCCTTCTGCTACTTAACTGCCTTCTATTTGGGGTAGTTTTTTTACTCCCAAATACGTGAGTGGAGTCCACAGAAATATTAATTTGACTAACCCCAAATTTTCCTTTTTGTTTCATTTTGCATTTTAGGGTATCTAAGGCTCCAGATGCCTCCATAGGGCCTCCCGGAAGCTCTGACACAATTACATGAAATAGGGCAACGGCACATAATACATACATAACGGGTTGGTATGCAGCATGTTTTGTGATGGCCGACCTGGGGGCGTTTAAGAGAAGGAGGTGTCCCCCTCCCCTTTGAAAATTTTTGAAAGATTGGGTGTTTTTACATGCAGTCTGGTGCCACTTATGCTACCTTTCAAGTTAAATTTTCTGTTCAGTTTTTTTTTACGTATTTAAGGTACTAAAAACTGGCATCAAAATGATCCAAATGATAATATTGAGTATGATGCCTGACACTTTAAATTACAACTATCGTTATTTTTACTAATTTTGAACCGACGAAACTCCAGACGACCAGCTTCCAGCATTGGGAATGGGCGGGAGGGAGAGGTTCAGGAATGGGATATTAGACCTCCAAGACTTTCAAGTTTCAACCTTCCACATCATGCTACAAATTCGATTGAAAGATCATATATCATATAGATCATATATAGATGTTTGGAGATGAATGTCTGTTTTTTTTTAATTGTTGTAATCAAATAATACCGGCACCATATAGTTACCTTAAGTTCATAATGGTCACGAGGTGGAATGCAAACCGTGACGCATGCGAACAAAGCGCGCCGAAATGTTTTCTAAAAATAAGATTTCCATAACAAAACATGCACATTTTGAACCTGCTTCGAGACACTTTCAATTATCGAAATAATATACATGCCACTCAAAAAGCCAGTCTTTTACCTGGTGGTTCGAAAATAGCTTTTGACTTTTGCTGCTGTGCTTCTCTGTGTGTTGCTATCCGAAGATATTGATACTGAGAACAACATTGTGGTAAGGTTTGAAGCTCGCGGAGCGCGCAAAAATTTTGATAGTTTGAGAAGAATTTGCGAAAATTCTGATAGTTTGAGAAATATTTTTGATAGAAAATGATTGCCATAGGGTAGCACACCACCAATTATTCCTCCATTGACTTACACACTAATTTGGGTCCATTTCGTGGCCCCTGGACCCTTGT
>WURT03645062.1:0-11258 GCA_009936505.3 Holothuria glaberrima | reverse complement strand
GAATGTATGGTGGGATTGGTAGAGTCATTAGAATGTATGGTGGGATTGGTAGAGTCATTAGAATGTATGGTGGGATTAGTAGAGCCATTAGAATGTATGGTGGGATTGGTAGAGTCATTAGAATGTATGGTGGGATTGGTAGAGTCATTAGAATGTATTGTCACTAGTTCATGGTGTTGATGACCCTCTACAGTTTAGTTTCCACTAAATCAGAAATGAAAAGTGTTTTATATCTTGCTCTTTTTGCATATTTTATCATTTTTCTCTTCTTTCAAGATATTACTGGATAGGAAGGAAATGTAGTTAACTTTTTATAATTTATTTATTATTTGTGAAATTACATTTCTATAGCACTTATTCTAAAAGTAAACTCTTAAGTGCTTTACAACAAAAAACTTTATAACCAAAAAAATGATATCAAAGCCTTAAACAAAACTCTTAAACCTTAAATCGACAAACAAAAAAAAAATAAAAATGTTCAGAAAAGAAGAAAGAAAATAACACAAGAAAAGGAACAAAGTCACCAGAAATCGTTAAAACACTGTTTAAAAAAGTAAGTCTTTAAATTATGGTTAAAATAACATAAAGACATGATTGATCTAATTGAAAGTGGTAGCAGTTTCCATTCTTTAGGAGCATAGACTTCAAATGACCGATCTCCCAATTTAGAAAAAGATTTGGTTACACTGAGTAGGAGCTGAGAAGACCAAACCTTAGAGGACGAATCAGTTCGTAGATACTCAATATTTTAATTAAATAATTGGGAGCAGATCTCATAAGACAACTAAAACAGAACGGTAATACCTTAGAACGCACACGGTACTCAACAGGCAACCAATGTAGTTGGTATTAAATGGGTATGATATGATCCCTAAAAGGTGAGCGAGTTATAAGCCTAGCTGCTGAATTCTGAATCGACTGAAGGCGTCTAATATACAGTTTGTTTACACCAATAAGAAGGGAATTTGCATTAATCTTATCTAGATATCACAAGAGCTTGAATAAGAGTTCAAGTAGCATCCTCATCGAGAAAATGACGAATTTGAGCAAAAGATTGCAAATGATATAATGCACTTTGACATTTAGACATTACAAACTTTTCCATTGGCATTCCAGAATCAAATATTGCACTGAGCTTCTTTACCTTAGAAGAATTGAATACAGTTAAGTCATTGACATTTAAAGATAGGAATGGTGCTTTAACTGATATTATACTTGCTACCAATTAAAAGAAATTTAGTTTTGTCATCATTTAATTTTAAGAAATTTGAAGTCATCCACCGTTTGACGTCTTTGATGCATGCTTCTAAAGTAAAAATCTGATCCTGAATGTTTGAGCCATTAAAAGCAATGTGCAATTGAGTGTCGTCAGCGTAAAAATGGTATTGTATTGTCTAATGACATCAGCTAAAGATGTATTATATAATGTAAATAGAATAGGACCTAATACAGAACCCTGTGGAACACCAATATCCAATTTAATAGGTTTAGATTCGATACCACCAACAGTTACCCTTTGTATTCTGTCATTCAAGTACAACTGTATCCAGTCAAGTGCTCGGTCCTTGATGCCAAAGTGTGTTGATAGACACTTTAACAAAATGTTATGATTTAAGGTGTCAAAAGATGCACTTAGATCAAGCTGGACAAGAGCAACCAATTTGTTATCATGTAAAGCACTCAAAATATCATTCTGTACATGAAGTAAGCTGTCTCTGTGGAATGGAAGCGACTATTAGCTGACTGGAACTTTTCAACCAGACCATTCACTGCAAGGTAGTCATTAAGTTGATTGGCTACAATCTTCTCACAAAGTTCAGAAATAAAACTCCAGTTAGACATGGGATGGTAAATTTTGTAATCATTAATGTCTAAACCCGACTTCTTCAGTAAGGGTTTAACAATTGCCTCCTTCTTAATTGATGGAAAGAACTATGCAAAGACAAATTAACAAGCTTTGCCAGAAAGGATGCTAGATCAGTACTACACAGTTTAACAAACTTTGTCTCTAAACTCAATTTGTAAGCGTTATGTGTGTTTTATTTATTTTGTTTTAGATACATCTCCTCAAGTAACAAAGAAGTTGGGAGGAGAAACAGTTTTAGATGGAAGAAATGGATCTGTGAGAGAAAGACATAAGAAACAATATAAGAGGAAGGTTAGTGCATCAAAGGTTACTTTTATGTAATGATGGCCTTTTATATGTCTGTGCCATGGACTGTACAGTTCATCTCTAGGATCGAGTCATTCATAAAACTTACAATCTTTATTAATCCTGGAGACTTATGTTAGTTTGCCCCTAGTTCATGCTTAGAAGTAGTTGCTGAACACATACAGAACTGGTGGCTTCATGTTAAGATATATATGGCATTTCATTGTACTTGTGGGCATTTATGTTTACATGATTCTTCACTTTGCCTAAATTTCATTGCATGGAAGACTTGAAAAGACGACTATAGACTTTATGCTTTGATGTCACAAGTTGTCATTTTTGAGGCTAAACAACTGTTTACACAAAGTAGGCTTTGCTCATGTAGAAGACTCGGGCACATATCTGATTGGTTCACAAAGCAGCTGTCTGCATTTGTTGGCGTAACTTGCAATGATATAGCTTTCCTCCAAAGGAGGGAGCTCTTTCTGCTGTGCGACATCATATGCATATTCTATGCACTTGTTGACAATAGTATTGATTGGTGTCATACTGACAACTAACAAATACTACTTAAAAATAGTATGGGCAGATACTGATCTGATATAGATGTAGGAAAAATGATGCTATTTACAGTGAACGGTAGGCAATTTTGCTATGACATAAAGGGGTGTTTTATTAAAATGCAGTAAAAATACTGGGACTTTAATTCAGAAATAGGAAACTAATGTGACAATTTTAAAAAAATATAAGTCGAGAAATATCTGTTTTAAATCTCTTTTAAATTTGACCAATACCAGTTAGTGCTGGAGGAAAGTAAGGAGTATGAGCCAATACTAGTATTGAATACTGATAATTAGTTCAACACTAATGTTGAGCCAGTTACCAACCTGACATTGAATCATGCAGTTGGCATAAAAATAGATTGTCAAAAAATGAATCAATGGCAGTTGTGAAAATTGAACTAAATAAAACTGAGCTTGTAATTATGATTTACAAGTTTACTTGTACATTTTATTAGAAATATGTATTAATTTTGCAGACCATAAGTTAAAATTGAACACAATTCTCTGTTAATATACTAATGCTGTGTCTGCAGTTTTGCTTCAAGTTGAGAATTCTAGTTTCTCTCAGAATTCCCAGATCATGGCAAAAGTTTGCCAAATTTTATATCCATTAATCATGTTCTAGGTAAAATCACCCCTATAGAAGAGTATAGTCCAGTGGTTGACTTGGTAAAGGTGGTTGACTTTCTACAGCAAGTCAGGACTAGAACTCATTCTCTCTGCAATGAAAGTGGTGTTAATCTTACCTATTGCCTATTAACAGAAAAGTTTTTTTTTATTGCTTCGTGCACAACCACACATTGTACAAGTTGCAGGAAAACTTGTTTTAATGTTTTCTCATAAATGGTCGGAATACCTGCCTAGTTGAATGCATTGATAAGTTCAGGTAGTGTAAAAAGTTTGTCACATACTTACCAGGTGATTGCAATTTCTAAGTAGTAGTCTCAATTTTTCATTGGATACAGTATTTTGTAACTTCTTCATAATTGAAAACCAATTCACAGAGAAGACAGAATGGTATTCAGAGGTTCTTGGATGAAGAGGTGGAAGTATCAGAGAATGGAAGTATTTCTTCAGATGAAACAGAGGGCAGTGTTCTAGATCAGTCTTTGGATGGATTCATCAATGATGCCACTCTAGCCTCACAGCCATCTCCTTCTGGAAAAAAAGGTTCATACCTCAAGCATATCTTACATGTGTGCATGTGCGTCTGTGTGTTTGTGTTTAAATTTGCATTTGTTTGGTTTTTATGATTTTAAGGAATATGATTCTAACTTTCTAAGAACTAAGCTTTACTGAGGCCATTTTGAGCTTATTGTATCAATGCCAGATGTTTTGATACTGTGACACCTTTTGAGGAATTGCAGATCTTTTATGATTACTCTGAATTGATTGCCCTTAATTTATGAGACCTCAAAGCTCATGTAGTATGTCATTTGAAAAGCCCACTCATACCAATAATAACTCAAGAAATCACCTTTAGTTACCTGAGGACATGTTTTTCCTTACAGATATGCAAGCAGTGTACATGAAGTCTATTCGCAGTCCCACCACTAGTGCCATCCTTCATCCTAATAGGAATCGATTCAAGATGTCACATGGTAGTAGTGTCCATGGCAACATATATTCTCAAGTTCCACAGCAAGATGATACTTACGCGGAAGATAGCTTTGTTGTTGAAGGAGATGAAGGAAACCACCCCATCGTCGGGGATAATGGTTGCTTCGAGGATACTATCAATGTAGACAATATTATTGGTGGCAGAGGATGCAAAAGGCTAAGAAACACTAGACAGGGGGAGAGTAAAGCTGAGAGGATTTTAAGACAAGGAAGGAGAGCAGTTTTGAAGTCAAACTCTTCTGATGAAGATATGGAGACAAAAACTGAGATAAAGGACAAAAACCATGATTATTTAAAGGGCCAACATCATGAGAGCAATATGGCTAATAGCAATGACTGGAATTTTAAAGAACAAAAATGTACTGACAGTAATAATAGAGAGGAAACTGTTAGAAAAGGCAGGGTCATTGGTGGATTAGGGACCTCTGATGATGATGATGCTTTTGATGAGAGTGAGAACAATGTAACAATTAACTTTGATCTGGAATTTGAAAGTTGTGTGGAAAGTAAAGGTTCTGCCAGAGATTCTGTCACAAAAATAAACTCTGTGTTTACAAAGGAGCAACAACAGCGGGAAGAGAGATTGAGAAAACAAAAAGAAAAACAGGCAGAGTTCAGAAAAAAGATGGCTGCTAAGAGGAAATCAGAGAATGCAAGTAGAAATCAGTGCAATAACAGAGGAGAAGAATCTCAAGGCTTTGAGGTCACAGCAGAAAAAGGGGACATGGTTGGATCGTTTGGTGGTGGTGATGGTCATTTTACACCATCTCAGAAACATTCATCAAGCAGTGGTATAACTCAGGTGTGTGTACCCATTTTCTGTCTATCATTGCACAGCTTGCATGTGATATAAAGATGTGAGGTATTATACAGAGCATTTTGATTAACGTTGGTGGTGGTCCAACTTTTTTTCTTTAAAATCTTAACTTAAATTTACCAATCAAATGCTGCATTTAGTTCTAACTTTGTTTAGTATTGGCTGTATTCACCTCCTTGATTCTTTTTCGTCTTTCCAATATTGTTCTCCTTTCTAATTCTGTATGCATTGTAATAAAACTTTTCAACTTTTAGTGTATATTGTAACCTTAACTTTGCTCTTTGTATACCATGTTTGACAATATCCTTGTAGATATTATGCTTTACCAATATATTAAACTATTATTGCCCACTTAATTTGTGACATTTTACAGGGTTTTAGTATTGATAAAGGCTTTTGGACTGAAACATCTTTAGATTATATATGTTTTTATTGGAAACTTTATACAGTCATGTAATGTGTAGAAGGTATACAAACAAACACGACTTTTTAAAAAATGTGTGGAAAATGACTAGATTCATAATGTGTGTAAAGAGGAGAATATTATCTAATTCTTTCACTCTTTTAAATGTTTTTTTTTTATTTTAGCTGCATTCTGTTTACTTTTCATTTTTCAGAAGCACAGTACCCAGTCAAATAAACCATGTATTTTAATCAGCTCAAAGGAATTGTCCAGTTCTTCATCCATTGTTTCAACTTTGGCCATTAAGCACCAAATGGACCCTAGAGTTTGTCAGCTAAGAGGTTGTGATTTTATGGTCAGCATGAGAATGGGGGTAGAGAAACAGTCATTGAGTGGTAAGTTTCTTCACAAGTTTTTGCAATCTTCCAGGAAGTAGTTAGGAAGTAAAATTGCTACTCTCTGATTCTGTATGTTAGCATTTTAGGTTCTCCACATGGGTTGTGGAGGCACAGATTCTGTATTTTTGATACAGGCATTATGGGTGTTAACTTTTGTCTAATTGCATTTAACTGAAGCTATAAACACTAATAATGATGTGCCAAGGCTCATCCTATTATCTGGTGGAAGAGTATGTATTTTTCTATTTTGGTGAAAAGGGGGAAACCTACGTATGTGTGTCTCTGATGTATTTCTTTGTAAACTTGGTATCTCGAGAAGGGCCAACTTTTTCATATCTCACCTAAGATATGTGGATTTCATATGGAGTAGGTGAACCCTTTCTGTTTTGTAGAGAGTGCAAGGTCATTTGATTTTATCAGAGGTTCAAAAGCTTCTTTAATAACACAACATAACATACTTGACATGTGGCTGCCTAATATTGTCATGTGGATGTCTCATATTGCTAAACCAGTGAAAGTTTGGTGGTTGTATCTTTTAGGACTACAGCTCAATTCAGTTTTGTGTTGTGGTATTACAGCTTCTGCATTGTTTCATACTAAATAAGTACTGAGGCCCCACTTTGGCCTTTCCACCTTCCAGACATGAGAGGAATGTACAAATTTTTTGTCAAAGGTGCCTCTATCCTTTAGTTTATGTTAAAATGTCTGGATGATGATATCAACTATAAGATCTGTTATAAATGGAATAATGACTCTTTAAAGTATTGTGGCATTACAAAGTGGAATACTTTCATGTATCTATTAAAGTGAAATTATTTTCCATTCTACTTGGTAGAATTTGCTTTGAGTTCTAATAGAACCAAGTTGGTTGAGAGATTGAAGGAGATGCAACAACTCTTTGATAAGGTCTGCATCATTGTGGAAAAAGACAGAGTGAAACGAGATGAAAAACCCAAATCATTGTAAGTGACACTTGAATATTATACCAATCCTTATTATCATTTAATTCAATAACAATGCCTCTTTTTCAATCTTACTTTCAAAGTAATATCTGTTTCTCTTCTCTAATTTTGTTTTACTATAATTTTTTTTTTGTTTGGCTTCTGTTCTTTACCAGTGTTCGGACAAAATATTTTAACAGCACTCTAGCAGCTTTGGCACAAACATCATTCAAAGTCTTGTTCTCAGATTCTTCAGGTTTGT
Organism: Holothuria glaberrima; assembly: GCA_009936505.3. Classification (NCBI taxonomy): domain Eukaryota; kingdom Metazoa; phylum Echinodermata; class Holothuroidea; order Aspidochirotida; family Holothuriidae; genus Holothuria; species Holothuria glaberrima. The sequence goes on along the minus strand of WURT03645062.1, from coordinate 4,102 downwards.
TACAGTTTTACTATTTTGGTTTTTATTTCAAGTTTCTTTTGAGATGTACATCTTTATGAAGTCTGTTAGCCATATGCAGTTGAGTTTTTTTTCTCAGAGTCTGGAGTGAAAATTTTTAGCCTTTTAGTTTTATGTGAATGATGTAATTTCCAAGTTTCAAAGTATAATGGAATTGTATTAATTCAGTTTTGTCAATTATTTAAAAGTTATGTATAACAGCATCAATAATGTGTGTTTGTATATTTTGACTTTAGATGAAACAGCTCTCATACTAGCTGACCTTGCTCAAGTTGAGGCAAGAAAGGGTTTTGCAATAAACTTCCCCAGGGAATTGTGTGAAATACAAGAGCAGGTTGGTATTATAGTAGATGTAATTTTTATTAAAGTAATATTATTGTTTGTTGTTTTGTGCAATTCCTATATTTGTACTCAGCTTTTAGGAGCAGGTGAGAACTTGTTAGAATAATTAGTACAACTTTTGTACTTTCAGTTTATTACCTTTGACCACAATTGTCGCTTACTTTCTGTTTTAACGTACACCGATATCACCGGTGAACAATGCCTCAATGTAACCACTCGACTCAACTGGAAGATGATATGAAATCAATGGTGCAATCACTGAGGTTTTCATTTCACCATTGTTGTATGAGTGCATTGCCAAAATTGAAATCTGCTTGCAAAGTCTGTTGTGTACTGCAATTTGTTTATTTCTTATTCCTAGTCTAATGATATCAGTTTCAAATTCCAGTATAATCCTCTACAACCTTAGTACTTGCTCTCAGTGCAGACAGCTGAACAGCCACTTACATTTACTGGACTCCTGTTGTCATATTTCCTTGGGTTGTTGCATGGTACTTGTCCATGCCTTCAAATACACATGTATATTTATGTGATGGGGGTGACTTTGATAATAACTGAAAGTTTTAGGCTGTTTTTTGTAATTCCAGGTATATACCATGTGTATTAGGTAGTCAACAGAGATTGATATAAAGAGCTGAATGTACAATTGTAAAGAACTGTAAATGTTAATACCAAAAATTGTTCATACCTCTCGAATAGTGAGTTGTTTTGCAATGAGATGTATTTTCTGTACATTGTAACGATCAAAAACCTTAATGATTATTCATGAGGTGTTAAAATTAATGCGCCAAATCCTCACATTTGTTTTGTAATGTGTCACATTCTTGCCTGGAGACATGCGTATCATGCATGATATCATGTCACAAGGTTAGGGATAAGGAGAAGAAATGAAATAAGGTTAGGGTTGAAGTGTCTTGAGACTTGATTTTTTGCATGACATCATGTGTGGATTGGGTGAATTAATGAATTAATGTCATTTTATTATCTCTCAAAGGTGGGACTGATTTGGTTTAAAAATGCTACAAAGAGCAAGGCCATGTTTGTATGGACACTATAATTGGATAGATATATCAATTAATGGTTTTTTTTTTAATTAAGCCCCATTGGTTTTAGAGGTGCTTATTTGTGTTAATGGCATAGAACAATTCAAACTTTAAAATCATGATTCATAGTTTAGATTCAGTTATGATATGATAGGATTAAAAAATGTTCAGTAACTTAATTTTCAAATAAAACAGTAATATTATTACAGGAATAACCACTTTGTAGCTTATGAATAGTTTATCCACTTTATCTGTGAAATATTTGAAGGCTGCAACATTCATTATCCTCCTAATGCAAATTATTTTTGGGAAAGGAAACTTACAAGTGTTTCTTGGTGAAACTGAATGGTCAGTAATGGTATAAGCCTTTGTCTGCCATGTTGATTCTTTAAAACACAACATGCTCCTTTAAGTTTTGTCTGTGCATTTTCATAAGCATGGGCAAATGGGGCTGTTAGGAACAACCTTAACGTAATAAAGCTTTAGACATTTGTGTGGTTCAATCTTTCTTAAAACTGTTATGGTTACACATTATTTAGCTTTTGTTTATTTCCCATGCAGGTTTTTACATTTTGCCTGTCAATTCCTGGTACCAACTATGCTGCTGCGCTCAGTCTAACATTCAGATTTCCGAGATTGGTGGAACTTATTAACTGGTCAGTTTTCAGTTTTGATTTTTCTTTTAAAATCTTTGAAATGCAGTCAGGTTGTAAAATATTCATTGTTGTGTTTGCATGGCCCTGTCTATGTGTAAAATTAATTGAAAAAATCTTTATCATTGGAGGCATTAGAAAAACAAACTATGTTTAGAGACCTGGTTGACTTTGGTAGGACACAATGTATTTTTGAGACAACCTTCAAGTCCTACAGAAACATTTAGTTATGCATTGAAATAGTCTATCAGATTGTTCAAGCCTTGTTTATATTAATTCTAAAAGGTTTATGTTATTGCTGGCTATGTTTTTTACAGCTCAGAGGAAAGTTTGTGGCAAAGAACTGGAATCTCAAAAGAAAGGGCCAGGAATATCTTCAGACACTTTAGACACGAGTTTGATGAACAGATGATGAGGACACCAAAGAGGTGACAGATGTGAATGGTTTTTTGCAATAATAGATCGACAGGAAAGGGTACTTGTCAAGATTGTTCCCAATTGGGAAAACAGCTGACTGTAATCTGCTCTCAGGGATTTCATTTTGTTTACACTAATTCCTACATGATATGGAAAACTGAGAAGCATAATGTGTATGGATGCATTACTACTGCCACAGAACTTCATTGAGTTGTTAGGGTGACTCTAAAAAACAATAGCAAGTTGACTTGCTGCTGCTTCAAAATGAGGGTTAAATCTGAAAATCATTGTTGAATATTGAGATTGAAGTTTTATTTCGATAGTGACTAGGTTTGCAGAATGAAATCATGTTGTTATTAAATTAATATTTTCTTTCAACTTAAATGTCCTACAATGTTTGAAGGTCTATCTGCATCAATTTTTTCTCTCCATAACTCCCTTAGAAACAAGACTTTAAAAATTGTGCAGTTTTCTCTTCAGTATTGGTTTCAAATGTTTTTCAGGAGCAATGTGTTTCCTCAACATTTCAGACATTTCACAGCTTGCTTTTGGTTATCAATTGTTTTGATACAGTTTCAGTATAACACAAAGTCAAGCTCTTTATTTATCTTGGTATATACACTGGCTCTTCTGCTGCTCGTCAAAGACGCATTCTTTTAACATGAAATTGTAAATGGCAGTACTTTATAGAAAGGAGCCCAGATAATCAGGTATGAGGGGTTTTAAGTAAACACTGCCATAGGTGATGTCACAATTTGTTAAGCATGGAAGTGATGTTATGAGAGAACTCAGTGCAATTACAAAGTCTGACAGGGAACAGTATGGCAGAATGCAGTTAAAGTGCAACACTTGTGACCTAGAGCTGTTGTTGAATGTTTTAAACAGCTCAAATTATGGAAATGCATCCTTTTTGCTTTATTTTTATGCATGCATGGGAAATAATTTCATTAAGTGCAACCTGAAATAAAAGTGAAGCTTCATTTCATCTTAAATATAAGCCAAGGGAAAAACCTACCATGTTTTGTTTTAGTTCTGAATGATGATATGACCTGCTGATATGATCATTCTGTACAACACAGTGTTGGGCTGAATCAAGGTTGACTGGTATTATTTCCGTTACTGGAGATGTGATATTTATTCTTCAATAAATATCTTCAGAGTTATTGTTGTGTATTGAAGTATACAAAAGTCATGAGGTTACTCTGGTCTCCAAATGTGTTAGCAGTACTAAAGAGATGCACAATGTACAAATCTATGCACAGTGTGTGACTCGTAATGGTGTTTCTTTACCCATGTTGTATATGTCCCATTACAGAGATTGTATGCGAGTAACAATTCTGAACCAGCTTATTGTGGAATTGTTAATCAAGGTGGAATGATTTTGGGGACTTGTTGCTTTGGGTATATTCCATCTACAGCTAGATATTAAGGACCCAAAGAGTAAAAATTAAACTTTGTGGCTGCAATAGCTCATTGCATGATAATGGTCTGTTATCGATGGCAAGCCCCGTATGTCATTATTTACTACTTCTTATCATGTTTGCCTTTTTACTAACCATCCTTGTTGTATTCATGCTTATCACCCTGTGATAATTATGCATAATTTCATTGAAAGGTATTGATGCACAA
>WURT03645061.1:22041-39522 GCA_009936505.3 Holothuria glaberrima | reverse complement strand
ATTTCTTGAAAAGAAAGCTACTGTACTGCCTTATTTTGAATTGTGTATCATTCTGTATCTATTGATTTTGGTTTAAAAAATATGAACATTTTCAGTAAAACAAACGCAATATTTCCCGTTAAGTTTAACATTTGAGGGTCAGGAAGCATATTGGCCCATCTAGGGCCCAATATATCAGAGTGAACGTGTATGAACACCGGCGAGATTCACCTTCTCTTTTCGACTAGTGCTTAGAGGTTAACGAGGCAGGCCTTTACTGATGTCCCCAATCCTGATCCTGGAACGGCCATTTAACGTCCCCATACGACGGACGTGAGTGTATCCCCCAGTCTTCGCCACTATTCAAAGGTTGGAAGGGGTGGAGGTTCCTTGCTCTGCACCACCGCTCGACAGCTTAACAGAGCAAAGTTCACAACTTTCCTAAATCGCACAACTTCATGAGTCGGATAATCAGATACCCAATTAAAATCGACCAATTTAAACCATCTTAGCATCACTGTGAACGGCTATGCTGAACAAGTAAATTTAAGTCCCCAGAAAATTCGAAGAAGCTCCACCGGGATTTGATCCGCGGACCTCTAGTACACAAGACAGTAACACTCAACCACCAAGCCAATTCCACTCTTCGTCACAGATACGTACAGTGTGCGTTCAACTTGGAAGTTTTATTATTATTTTATAAGTCATGTTATCCGTTTTTCGAAATATTAGGAACAATTTCCTCAACAGAGATAAGTCATGCTGATTACACCTCCTGACTCTGAAAACCTTCAGCCCCCCCCCCCATCCCAATAATTAAGGCAAGAGACACGCCAGTACTTTCTTGACGTACAAGCAACAATATGAGTGGCTTTAGTCCAGGTATCAGGACGTAATTCTCCCTTACTATTTCTTTTTCTTTGATGTTACTTACAACCTAGACACCCTCCTACTGCGTGCCTTGCTTAGCCCACTATATACCCCTTAGGCAACACATTGACCATACCACGAAACATTCACAGTTCTTTTAACACACACACACACACACACATATATATATATATATATATATATATATATATATGCCAAGGGCTTATTATGGATGAATCTTTCAAAGAAACACGGTGACCTTACACTTGCTAAATCCTAGTGTGCTGTAATTGACCTTATATGTGCGTATTCATAAAACACACTAAACGTAACCACTGAGTTTCTGTTCGTCGTGCAGCTTATTCGTTGCAGTGCACTTTAACTGTACCAAATGTACATGGTTACAAGGAACATTCCTGGTTATTCATCAAATATCGGTAATTCCACAGATTACATTAATTCAGCTCCATTTGAAGCATCAAGGTTAATTTTTTGGATTTATAAATGAAAATACAAGAAGGAAAGAGCTTGAGCAAGGAACATTCTTCTGTTGATGTTCTGCCCAAGGACAACCTATGAATTTATACGAAACTATCCCTTGCCGCATTTCTGACTATTGATACATTAGCAGCCGCTTAACAAAAGCATCAATATGGGAATTGTGGAATGAAACTTCTTTTTATGAAAAACACCCCTCCCCAAAAGAAGAAACAAAGGAGACAAACACAGGAGAAACATAAAATTTAATCTGTGTTATAAAAGGGTAGGCTAGGCTTTAATAAAGTAACTTTTGCACTAAAATTTCCTCAGGATCACACCAGCGACAAAGGCAGGATGGACACCTTGTAATGATTGATTCGCTATTAGCCCGCCCCCTCCCCTTAGGCAGACAATTTTTCAGTGTTCATTTGTTGATCAGAAAGTTTGTACTTTGCGTTTTATGTTGAAGTTTTGCGTTTTACGTCCAAATTTTCCTCCATTGAACATTATTTTTGACAGCCTATCTCCTCTTCCCTTGCCCCTCTCTTCAGTGAAATCATTCCAATTACATTGACAAATGTATCCTTCTTAACGAAGAGGCAATATATTACATCATTAAATTATGTTTAACGTATACCGGATTTTAAACCGCTGTTAAAAAGAAATGTTTCAACTTGTCGAGGAACCGGTTAGAGTGTGTCTGAAACCAAACACCTGCTCTTGATGCCTGCCCGGATTTCAAAGAACCCTTTATCTTCGTTAGAAACCTGTGTTAGGGCAAGGTAAAATTTGTTTGTCTGGGGACAAAAGGTTTATTTGTACAATTGTGTTATAAGTTTTATTCATTCACGGGGAAAGTACACGGCGGTTTACCTTTAATCATTACACAGCGCCAACCTTCTGTCATTTCACTGGCACTATTGAAAAATAAATATTTCTTTCAAATCATAAAGTAGTTTATTATATCAAGAAATGGTTTGATTACTACCTGGCCTCTGCACGAGGTATATGACAAAAGATAAACTAGAGCTCATCCGGTTAGAGGGACTTATTAATCTACACAAACAGAATGGATTACTGGAACGTATTAAACACGCATTACAGCATTTACAAACGATTGTAAGATAGCTTTGTCGAAATTTGATTACGATAATGAGTCAGCCATGCGGAAATTTTTGCCTCAAACTATTTTGTAAAATATGTAACTGAGCCATCGGGCGTATACAAGGATTTCGGAATAATAATACAGAGATATAGTTGTAAGGGGTATCACATGTCAGGCGGGCTTTACTCTCGGGGCGTTCATAAAAGTTAAGCTTCTGAGATTTATTCAAGATATACAAACACGATATTATCAAAGTCCCGCGTTGTATTGATTCTCCTATAGAGGGAAAAATAACAGCTTGTTTAGTCTACAAATGCAAAGCTTAATATAACGTGCATTAACGTGCCGTTATTACAAACTTTTTTCAAAAGGTACGAAATGATGAAAAAAGACAAGCAGGATTATTTTTTAATCACCGTGTAACAGCACGTGCGAAGGAAATTTGATTTTGGCAATGTTTTAAGACGAGCAGCGATTAGTTGTGACCTCTGAATACTACAACCTCAATATCAAATATATCCAACCTTTGTATTTGATAAATAGGACTAAAACATGAACATTCATCATTTTATGTTGCCTTTGTTTTGTGCCCATGCTTTTATAAAGCTAGTTCATCTTCTTTGTAAATTGTTTTTAAAGGACAAAAAAGGAAACAAAAGAAAAGAAAAGAAAAGAAAAGAAAAATCGAATTATCCAAATTAAAAAAAAAAACGATTCCTTAATTAGTATTAGATATGTACGAAGTGTTCGCTTTATTAGATGTTGAATAACTTCAACCTACTCTATTTTCAACTGTCAGATTAAGAACCTATTCATAATTTACTCTCGGCTGGTGCATTCCCGGGATAATCTTTTCCCAATTATATGCGTATCCCACAGAGAACCCCCGACTCCCCATATCATTAGTAATATTCAGTTGATTATTTTACATGTACTTAAAGAGAAGCATTGACTTCCTTCATGCCAAAGATAAGATTTCTTAACCCAAGAAAGAGTTGGTTTAATGTAGTCTGCAATCTGGGTCAATATTACGAACAAGACGTGCGGACAAATTTTACAGGCGCACATTGCGTTGAGGCAAAATGAAGGAAAAAAAGACTTTGGAAGACTTGCCCATTGGTAACATTTCTTCATAAAGGGGCACGGCAGCTTATAACTAATCAAACAGACAACAGAAATGATACCCTCTTCATATGGGACAAACTCATTCCTTTCCGGCTACCCAAGGTGTCGTCCTCCCCTCCCCACGCCCAAGCCCTTTTGTTAACTTCCTGGCGGTACTTGTGGTCACATTGCAGTGCCGTCGGAAGGTATTTTCGATGGGTGGGCGCTGACTTGGGCATATTGAAAAGATGGGTATAGTGTAGGTACGCCACGCTCCACCATGGGTTGGCGCGTAGAGTATGAAAAAAATTTTTGTAAAAATGCCTCCCAGATTGCAGGAAATGGCCCTAAGAAGTTGGTATATTTTTGTTTGACATTTATATAAATTTGCCCAAATTTTGATTCAAATTTCATCCCAATTTTGTAGAAAACTGACCAAAATTTCTAAATTGACCTCCAAAGTTGGTTTGATAACTTGATCCCATTTCCTCACCTCATTAGATAATTCCTTTGGATAAGGAGGCAATGCTATTTCATTACAGCTTAGACCAAGGTTCTCAGTTACCTTACGTTGGCGGGCCACATTTTTCATCATGAAAATCTCGTGGGCCACAAACTGACAAACAGGCCAGTAAGTTTGTCCGTGAGGGGGAGTCCCATTTTGAAATGTCTACACGACGCCGAAGGAACGCGAAGCCCCTACTTAACAGCGTTGTGTGGGGACCCTTTGATGGACCTCTAGTAGGGTCCAGGGCAACATTCCTGTGGAACAAAGGGGACGAAGCCCCAAAAGCCCTCATGTATTAACGAAACATTTCGTGGCTGACACCTATAATTATCTCTAATTTCCATTTGGGGCGCACAGATGATCACAAGTATCACAATGGGACCATTGTTGTTGGCAATAACGGAAACACTGGGCCATACAGAGTTGATAATAAACGTATCTTGAAAAGAACGTGTTTGGGTGGGGACGGAAAACTTTATCATGACACTTGCTGACCGGAGCGTCACCATTGGTTGGTACGTAAAGCGTGGCAAGAATATAGTTGTTAAAAATAACCTTCCAGGTTATCACCAAGTCTTGTAAGATGTATCTAAACATTCGTTTAATTCGAGATTTTATAACTTAGGAAAACACTTCAAATAAGAAATCAAATAAGCGCCAACTTTTAGGCCCATTTTTCTTCTACCAAGAAGCATACGTCCCTCAAAATTTGTAGGCCCATGCAGCTGGGTCTGGCTATAACTTTTCCTTACCCAAACCCTCGCTGATCTCACTAACCTCTGTCGGACAAACCGCTCCCCCTTTTGATAAGGCCACTCAGTGGTATTGTGGATAAGTTAGTGGACTCTTTTTAACTTTCTAAATTGAACATAGATGGAACACAAACGAAAACCGCGCGGAGTTTGGTAGAGTGGGACGACTTTTGGTACAAGAAATGTAAAGATCGATCATTTGAAAAGATATGCAGGTTACCCTCGTGCTTAAGTGCTCCCGACTCCTTTGCTTTTCCAGTTTGCCTATTCGTCAGTTTCTTCTCATTCGAAAGTTATTAACCGAAAGCATTACTGTTTCATTTTGTCAGACAAACTGTAGGCCTCTATCAACTATGCCCCGACCACTCGCATTTACCAGTGGAGGTCGTGTTAGGCAAAAATGACCCAACATAAAAAAGGAAAGACCGTTTTCAGATTTTGGTAGTAGTAATTTTTATTTCACTGATCTTAAAATCGGATTTTTCTCTTACAAGAATTTGTGAATTGGCCTTGGCCTATACTAGAAAATTGTAGAGTGCGGCCGTCCAAATTCCCGACTCTCACACTCGAATTTTCCAAGTTTTGTCAAATTTTCCGTAACTGCACCGAAGTTGACCTTTAATTAATTACATAAACGCGCAGAAAAAATGTCGTTTTCAACACATTTTAGTCATGTTTTACTTCATTTTAAGTTAATAATTGATTCTTCGGCACCATAATATTTCTAGAAGAGATACGTGACTATTGTTGGCGTAATTGTTTTCTCCTACTTCATATTTTTGTTTAAGACCACAATATCTTCTCGGGCCGCAGTGATTGCTTCGCGGGCCGGATATGGCCGGCGTGCAGCCATTTAAGAACCCAGGGCTTAGACTAGCCTATCTAATAAATTTAGGAGACGAAGTATATCCTACATTTTCAGGAGACCTCTTGATAAAATTGATGATGAAATCCCCCCATTGATTTGTTATTTTGAACAATAGGTTTCCCCCAGCGTGGTCGAATATGTGTTTTAGATGGCAGAGGAATTAGTTATAGACTGTGGAACTATTAATCATATGAATAATCAGTAACTTAAGATAAAACACCGCAAAATTCCGCGACTTCATCATGCATTGACCGTTTAGATTTCCAAAAAATACCCAGAAAGTCAAATTTAGTACTTTGTATGACATTGAGTCGCAATTTTCAAATACTTTCATAAATGATTATGTAGTGTGAGGTAAATGTATTGTAGTTTCCTTGTGTAAAATATGATAACAGATTTAGTCCTTATTCCATCTTATATAGCCGTGCAGAGTTTAGGAACCCTTTAGTATGAGCCATTTGGCCTACGTCCCAGACTTGTCCCTGGGTAATGGTGTAGAAGCAGAAGACTAACTACTGACTCAGGCAATTATCGAAGAGGGTCAGCCCCTCTGCCGTTACACATTAAAGCAACGTGCACAGCTTTTCTGATGTGCAAATTTGAGATTTCAACATGGATTTTATGACAAGCCAGAATTCTGGCCCCTAACTCAGGCTTAGCTCTAAACTATTGTTCGTGGTAGTCTGACCGTAATACTTCTGCACTCATGAAGTAGTGGTAGTCTGACCGTAATACTTCTGCACTCATGAAGTAGGACTATCTGAAGCTCCCATTTCTACTGTCAGGTTCCTTGGTTCCCTGATCCATCGAATTTACTTCATCCGTTTTGTTTTTCGCCGGTCCACAGATAGATTGAATAATAGTTGATATAATGTTTAGGGTGATATTCATTACTTTTAATTCTTTTTCTTTCACTTTTTGGACGTTTCCATTGCATTAAAAAACTATGCATGGCAAAATTATTGGCTGCTGCATCCCCCAGCCCCCCCCCCCAGCTTCCGACGGCCCTGCATTGAGGTTTTGACGATTCTGTTTGAATGGTGTACGAAACACCCGGATTCACAAGAAATATCAATTTGTCAGTCTTATTGCACGGAGCCGTGTATAGGCAAGGAAAGGGTGGGTAAGTTAGATCAGATTTAACGACACATCAACACGAATGTGTTACATAGTGTCAACCAGATAAAAAAGTGAAGTTTAAATACGGTTTCAAATACGGTTCAAGTTCAAGCTCGGTCTCAAACACAGTCCAAACACGGTGCAAGTCCTACCCTTTAGTCGCCTCTTACGACAGGCGGGAAATACCATGGGCATATTCTACAACCCCCAGCCCACAGGGGGAAGGAAGGGGTGGGGATCGTGCCGAATCAATATTACCCATCTGCTGTTGCAACTACCTCAGCATACCCCCATGGTCTATCTATGTAACTGCGTCTACGTCACTTTAACTGAGAAAGTTAAGTCCAACATTGGAACGATACATTTCAAAGTTTATTATTATGACCAATCACTGGTTCAACTCTCTTCGTATCTCAGTCAGTCGGAGGAATTGCGATCTTTTGTACCTTATCTCAATTGGTTGATTGCACAAAAAAAGGGGCGTCAGTTTTGGACTACATACATTACTAATTTCATTTTTGGAAGATCCAAATGCTTACTTGAGTTTAGAAATTGAATGTTACGAAAAATTTGCTGAGAACTGGACAAATTTTGCAACAGTAAGTCAATGATAACATTTTTTAATTGTCTTACAATGAAAACAACAAAAAAGAAAGGTATGACAATATTTATGGTATAAAAGTGACATTACATATTATTGCGCAATCTTTTCTTATAAATTTATTTCATAAATTTTAAAGTTTTCTAAAAACAATACAAAAAGCACTATGAAGATCAGAAAAATTCTGTCTATTTAGAGTTTTAACCATATTTGTATCATCTATTTTATTCTTAAAACTATATGTACGTTTTAAAGCAAAAGATAGAATTTTTAATGTTTTATTAAGTAAATAAGAGTCTGTTGGAAAAAGGTACCTTTTGCTACTTTATTCCACCTTGCTATCCCAAGTGGAGAAGAATTTGTATAAATGGGCTAAGATGCGGTTTTAAAAGTTCAGAGTAGGGGTACCTTGCCCGAGACCAAAATGTAAGGAGATATGTGTAAGTGTAATGTTCGGGTACAGTGTGGAGCTTAAATGGGGTATGACATTCACCCCCCCCCAAACAGGGAGTATCGAGTAACTCTCTGCCCAAACATATTTAGGAATAGCTTTAGAGTTCTAAATACAGTTGATAACTGAGTTTTGATTGACATTCATTCAAACTATACAGTTTCGCTCGGGTTGCTCAACAATGACTTGTACAGTCAGTTGTGATATCAGTTATTTTCATGTAGACTGTTTGGCAATATTGCCTTAAGCAATTTTAACTCAGTGCAGGCTACTGTGGCTGTCTTAGAGGTGTACTAGAAAGGATGTTTGGTTTAAATTGGAGAAGGGACCAGAATATAACTTAGTATAGGGAGAATTCTTACAGTCTGGAGTGAGTGTAGAAAGCCTTTAGACTATCATTAACCAAGCAGTTCATATCCCTAATGATGGTAATTTCAGTCGATAATTCGAATGAGTGTCTTTCCTATCTGAGCTTAAGAAACCTGCTACTTATCTACTTCTGTCATTTCATGGGATCAAAATGTCTTGAAATTACGTTACAGCTTAAGGAAGCTGTATAATTTAATTATCAACAAGACGTGCGTCACAGACTTATGTTTATTCACCTCGTATTGAAATCACACTACACCAAGACAATTTCAAAGTCAAATCTGACCTAATCACGTAAATATTTTCAAGTGCCTCAATTTTTTGAAGAAAAGGTGAAAGAACCATGCTTTAAGATGTCTTTGTGACTTTGTACTTCAAATAGTTCTTCACCAAGTTTCTGACAAAAGTAGAAGTGTGCAAAAAGCTCACGGCGTGTGATTTTCAAGGATTTTGAATTATTCTGCTACTGCTGCTGCTGATTGTCGGCGTGGAGCACAGATGTTACAACCAGTTGAGAAAAGAATGGTTAAACTTAAAGGAGCGATTATTAACGCCCGGCTTTAACAGATCGAAGACCGACCGTTGGGTTCTATGTTTAACGTTGTTGGATGTGGTTATGACTTAATGAAAAAGATCATAGAATGACAGTCACGGAGATAGGCAAACATGAATTTGACATTTTTATGTCAACATTGCTAGCGGGGTGCTGGTCGGCATGTTAAATTTGCCCTGGGGAATACACAGATGTCTACTTTTCTTATTCGCTGCTTTTGAAAAGCTTTGTATTTAGTTTTATCATAAGAAGCACCATATTATGACATTTCTTTATTTTCTTCATCGTAAACATTTTTGTCTTTGTTCACATAGTTGATATAAACAAACATAATCGCGTTAAGTTGATATAGAGGTAAATCCTTTTGCGCGTTCCATCTTATCTCTATCTGCTAGCAAGCCTTCTTAGTTTGTGTGGGCAAAGTCACATTTTGGTATAAAGGCTTTAAGTTTACACCATGTTGCGAGATGTTCCTTCTTGTCTCCATGGTATCCACTGTACAGGATACCCCCTCCCATCCTCTTACTCCATCGTACTGACTATACACCTCAGCTCATCAGCGACATCATTAGGGAATTAACTTTGGTCTTTACAATGGTAATCTGTAAGCCTTCGAATAGATATATTTTCTATTTCAAGCTACATATGATTCGCTTAAGTTCGAAGAACTTATGGATAGATCGTAGATTGCTGAAGTGATCACTATCTCGTCAATCACACAAACCACATGGCTGCCAACAGTAAGAGAGGGTTTGGAGTTAAATTGTGACACAGTCAGAGCCATGTGGCTCTGGACACAGTCTTGGCGGAGCGCTACCATCAGTTGGCGCGTAGCGTACCAAGAAAATTTTTGTCCCAGCCTGCAGGAAATGGCACTTCCCGTGCCTTGTAAGTTGCATTTAAACATTCGTTATTTTGAGATCTGATCGTTCTAAAAAAATAAAAAATAAACTTTTGAAAACAATCTTAACTTGTAGGTAGCAGTTGTTTCGTACATTGCTACAAAATGAAAGGAAAATAACAAAGAGCAAAGCTTGTCTGCTACTTTGCAATACATATGAGGCTCCTTTAGATGCAATTTGAAGCGACGTATTGTGCAAACTAAGGAAAATTCCTGAAAATGTTTTGATATTTTTTGGAAAAGGGGTTTTCGCCTTTGAAAATACGGGGAGGAAAATGCCTCCGTCTACCACATCTTTAATTACAGGTCCCTCGCCCCAGCCTCCAAATTCCGTTGATAACTTGTTAATTTCTTACAAATAAGTCCTTCCCAGGTAGTGAGCAGTGGCGTACGCAGGATTTGTCTAAATGGGGGCCATGCAGTTCCGAATTTTCCGAAGACCTTTTTTTTTTTTTTTTTTTTTTTTGCTTTTTTGCACTTCATACCTTGAAGACCGACTTTCGTTGACATATTTGCTTAGATGTCGAAGACTTTTGAAAATTTAGGTGTCCTAACAAAAAAATTTTATTTTTAGGAACTAAAAAATAAAAATCCACATCCGTGAGGGGGGCATGGCCCAATGCCCCCTGCGTACGCCACTAGTAGTGAGATTCTGTTTTAGTTTAAGCCAGGGGTTGTGCAGCAACCTCTGGCTTTCAGGCCAAATACTGCCTGCTGCTTCTTCCTCCAGCCAAGTTATATCAAAGTTGTTTTATCTGCAACCCTTGACTTGATGTTTGACCACAATGTTGAGTTGACGTTTACATGACCAGCATGTGCAACTTTATCTAAGGCCCTCCGTTGGCTTAAGTAACCACTAAACTAATCACTTGGGCCAACTTTTAATTAATATGGGTGTTTTTGGACTCCGTTCTGTGAACTGAGTAAACCTGCATAATCTAAGATTGGTTCAAGAATCTTTAAATACGCGTCCTTGATATCCTGGTTTCTCAATCGTTTTTAATTGGCAATCGTGAATCAAACTATGAAAAAGATGTTACATTTTCCACTTTTAAAGCATGAAATATTTTTCGGCGTGAGAAATTTACGTGAGAGCGTGAGAAAAGCTCGAAATGCGTGAGTCTCACGCTCAAAGCGTTGGAGTTGACAGCCCTGTTTATTAGAGGCCTAGTCAATAAGCGAATGGACTTTTCCTAATACATCATTTTTGGCAAGGTAAATTTCTTAATATGAGTTTTCAAAATATGCAACATTTATATGGAACTTTCGAGGACCTGAGAGGCATTTGGCAACAATTTTCTTTGTATGATCAGGGATTTGTTATGAATAACTCCCTGCTCCCTCAGGCCGGTATGATGTACGCCAATGGATGGTGGCGCTCCTCTTATATAATAGGCCCTACTGGTAAATCTCGTCAGACTAGCAACTGTTAGCGTGAGCCAAGATAAAACTGTTAACAATGTGCAACATAATTATTTCCTCTTCTGTTTATTGCGCATTCAGTGCAATACAAAGATGATTAGAATATCCCATTCTTAAAGGTCTTGTGACGTGCTACTAAAAAGAGCTGTTTCACTTGTCAGTTAAAGAATTAAGTCTTGCAATGAAAGATCCGTTGGAATTATTTCAATATCTTTTAGCGTTTTCAAAATATACGTCTTCAAAGTTCGATGGTTTCTGAAGAAACTCACTGTCTATGCAAAAATGATGTGGAGTGTTGCACATTGTTAAGATTTCTTTTGTTAACCCTTTATAAGTTATCTCTTAATTTCTAATCAGATAGATTACAGTTTGGGGGGTGATATCAATATTTCTGGAGAAAAGAATTTGAACTTTCATAATAAACCCCTCAGGGGATAACAATGCTACCAGTGTCCTTGAAATAAAGGTTGAAAAAACAAAGGCTAACATGAGCCATATGATATTTCCATCTTTCGATGTCACATATTTGCATATTTATCTCATGTTTATTCTTAATACAAGTGTGTTATAGAAATTATCCTGTAAAATGGTCAATATTTGATCGATTTTAATGAGAATTACAGCTATTTTCTGGATATTTAATGCTTTTTACATCAAATATTCCAATTTGTAATTTTCATGTCATGCGACCTTTAAGTCAAATAGTGCTCCTGCAGAGCTACCGAGGTATAGCCCTGTACTTTCACCGGGCGTTACCTCTGGACCCCAGTAAGGGACCTACGACTGCTGCCCTGGACTGCAAGCACGTGGGTGGTGGAGTGCTCCCCTCTCCCAAGGGGTGCATCAGTCATTTCAATTGAGGCCTTAAAGAAAAAACTCCAGTTACCCGCCAGATTTTCCCTGTCAAAGATGTAGCCAGCCAACAATAATATGTAAGATAGGTAAGATCCCTGACCCAAATAACTACTATCCTTTCTGAATTAAAAAATTTTGTGGCTGTTTCTGAAAAAGGAGTAATATACTGTAACTGCAGGTGATTTAAGATTGGTTGTAGCTCTTTTTTTTGCCAATAAAGAAGTACAATTTTCAGACAGGCATGCTTACAACATCTATAGTTGAAAACTGTAATATCAGCTTCAAATCCAACAACTTTTCAGGTCTGTGGTGCAGACCACCCAGGCCCGTAGCCAAGGGGGGGGGGGCTAGGAGGCGCCCCCTAGTAAGTTTCACGTTGTTATTGACTTAATAGATTTTTATACAGTTGCCCCCCTGAAAATTTTTGAAGCCCTTTCGCCCCCTTCAGTACCTTGTCTGGATACCGGCCTGACAGAGCAAATGTCCTCCACCCCTCTCAGCTTTTCAGAAAGTTGTAAAAAGACTGACGATACTATCTCGTCCTTTGGATGAAGGCGATAAATGATGATCTAGAGAGCGGAATTGGAAGAATGCCTATCTAACCAGTACATCCATGCCTAGTTATTCTCCAAAAACTGACATATTTGGTATAAGTTCCTTGATGAGTCCAGTTGACATACCAACCCTGAATTTCATTAGATTCATAACAAGTTAAGTTAATTTTAATTTTAATCTCCCTATAAATTAATGCGATAAAAAGTAGTTCTACTCAACGACACTTTGCGAGAGTCTAGGAAAACTCAACCCATAAAAAGATAAGGAAGATCTGTAGAACGCTTTCAACTCAGAATCAGAAAAAAATTCTAAAAAAACTTTGAAACCCATGTGTTTCCTGGTTTTAATCATCGCATATAACCTGACAATAGACTACATATAATGCAGACATCATTGCTTAACGTGAACAGGCTCATGGCTCTATGGCCTTTAACATGTTCATAAAAAGAAGTATATTAATAAACATGCGCCAGAGTTAAAGAGTTAGTAACATACTCCCTCAAACCTTTGCTAAAATTGGCACGATAGGAACTTGAATGTTGCACTTGATTTATAATGCTGCTCTGTAGTTATAAGACGGTTTTTGTTACATTTTTACGTCACAAAGTACCTCTGCAAAATGTTGAATTACTCAGGAGATTGGTGCTTTCTTAATGATAACTGATCCGAGTTCATTTCCAAGGACCGCGCTTTGTATTGGCCCTGGGAAAGGGGGCGGACCATTCCCAGTGATGTAGGCCTAGTCTTAAACATGTACGTGTAGGGAGATTACTACGTATACGTGTACGTGTATGTAAACATACATATACGTATATGTGCATGTAGGCCAACTCACATATGTGTGCATGCGTTACGGACAAAAGCAAGTACAGTATATGTGTAAATATTGTCTGGGTGTACAGGGTCATCATACATTTTGGTATACGAAGAAGTGTGCCTGAAGAAAAAGTTTCCTGTAATCATCAAGTGATTGTGAAGTCATACTTCATATACACTAGCAAAATGCTACATCTGTTGACCAAATACTGGGGGTGGGGGCGAAAATATTCTTTCTCCAAACCAACACAATCGTGACCATACACAATTATTTCCCTATGGTCGCCACCGGTTCGTACTTTTATCTGTCTTATCGGCTTAGAAATACAGGCTTACATAATTAACTAGTCAATATAATATATTGGTGAATGGTGGAGAGATGAGCGTCCATAATAACGTGACGGTGATCAACTGGGGAGGGTGCTTTTCAAAATACAAGTTTCCAGTTCCTTTTGGGGCACGATTTGTTTACCAAAGAGTCACATTAATTTGAACAATATGGAGGTGGGAGGGAATGTGCCTCCCGTATCCCCCTCCCCCTTATGATGACATAAATTATTTTGCGGAAGTTATTGCTTGTTTACGCCCTCAACATGTTACATGTTGATCGCCGCTTGTTTCTTTGTTTTATTCCTGATATTCCCCTTTGATGTCCCGTTTATTTTCAATTACAACTTTTCACGTTTTCTGTATTTTTAATGAAGTATGCTGTCATATTATTGTTATCATATTTTCATGTTTTGTGGTTTTATACCTAAGTCCTCGAGAAAGTTCAGCCTTGGCTTACGGGGTATTTTCTTTAAGGCAAAAACAATAGCTTGGAAGACAGAAAACAAAGCAGCGCCCAACAATGTGAGGAGATGACCCCACTCCTTCATTTTCACTAGTCTATAGGTAATAAGCGTCATAACTTTATTTGCTAATATATCCATACCCCTCCATATAGGAAGGCGAAAGAAAGAACTCTCCGTTATAATTTTAATAGCAATGAAAACAATCACTACCCCCTTCCAAAAGAAAGTAATCATTACTAGGTCGTTATCATAATCCCTCTCGCTATTCTGCTCATTATCACCACAATCCTGCACTATCACTGTCGTCTTGGCGTGTCAAACGCAAACACTACTCTCCCCAATGTTTATAACACCACAATAAAATCACCATCCGCAATACTACTATTCCTTCCCACTACCATTGTTGCGACTATCCCCATCTAGGCCACAACCTTTTCTATCCCAATTGCTCCCCCGACCACTCCTCCTCCTACACACACTAACATGATGAGAATTTTCTGTGTAATAATCATATCGCACGTCCTCATCAGCAGGGGTCAGTTGAAAGGGAGGTGCTCCCATGAAACTGATTTCGCGCCTTTCCCATGATACTGGTGTCCAGCGTATGGTAGTCAAGAAACAGTATCAAATCTATATTCTAGAGTGCGATCTCCAGATAGCTGTCTCGCGATTGGAAGGATGCCACATTTTCTGACTTCTTCCCTTGCCATGATGGGCTGAGATCGTCATTAGTCTCCTGCGGTACCCTCATGGATTTTCTACAACTAGTAACCACCAAATATATCACTCTCGCTATCATAACCAGCAGATATCCAAGGCGACAACTATTTGTTAAAAGAACGCCATTATCTTTATTAAATTTTCATTTGACCTTGAGTGGCACGTGTGTTGTAAAATACAAAACACGTAAAGTTCTGTAGTTCACGTCTTCACTGAATCGCTTGTCAATTTTCATCGGAAATTATTCGTTACTGACAACAATGGATTGACAAGAAATAAAATTAATGGACCTTTCCATTCCAAGACGATTACATTGGGTTAGCTATAATTTATATTACATGTTTGATCACAATGTTTTAATTGACAAAAATGTTCACCGATTGAACTCGTCAAATAGTAAAGGGATATACAGAATACAAAATAATCAAATATGACCGTACGTTGATCTACACTTACAAAGACGAGACAAGTTTATTTGGTGGAAGGAATTCAAGGTTGTTCTGAAAAAACAAGACTGTAGTAGGTGCTCATTGGGTGAGGTTGTCCGGGCTTGTCTAACCTAAAAAAGGAAGAAGAAAAGTTGAACAATTGTTCATGAAATTTACGACATATTTGAAAATACATGCATGCTATGATTTGTAAATTATTCAACTTCTCTGCTATGTCATTTCTCGCAAAGTCAGCAGCCGTAATAGCACCGCGGAAACGCATTTAATCTTTATGTTAAAGTCATGTACTTCAAACATACTGCCAGACTTATACATAGATACTCTGTACTCATGCTAATTACATAGATACTTGTTCTCATGCTTTGACATAGATGCTTGTACTCATGCTTATATAGACAATGTTTGTGCTCATGCTTACACATACATGCTTGTACTCATGCTTATACATAGATACTTGTACTCATGCATCTACGAAGATACTTGTACTCATGCTTATACATAGATACTTGTACTCATGCTTATACATAGATACTTGTGCCTATACTTTGACATAGATACTTGTACTCATGTTTGTACACTGGTACTTGTACTCATACTTATACACTGGTACTGGTACTCATGCTTTGACATGGATACTTGTACTCATGCTTATACATAGATACCTGTACTCATGCTTATACATAGATACTTGAACTCATACTTTACACATAGATACTTGTACTCATGCTTATACATAGATACTTGTACTCATGCAAATACATAGTATATTTGTACGCATGCTTATACGTAGATACTTTTTCTCATGCTTTGACATATTTGTATTCTCGGAGAACGGATAAAGTACTCATATACTCTTCACTTGAATGCCAATTCACAGTGGCGTATGCAGGATTTCTTCTAATCCTCCCGACTGATCTGGTAAAGTGGTGTTATCATGAGAGCAGGTGTCACAAGGGTTCACCACGATCGTAAAGCGCGAGGTTGTACTTATTGGATCCAGGGGACCACGTTAGGGCCCCTGGAGGGGATCAATAGAAGCCCGGAATTTCCTAAAATATAACATGATAAGGCCAACGAATTTGGTTCCAAAGACTTTATTGATCAGGTTTTATCTCGTTTTAGATTTTCAGATTTTGTCAAATATGAAGTTAATGAATGAGTGTACGGGTTAAATAGAAGCCAGCTAATAAACTTTGAAACGTATACATGGCATGAACAATTCTTGATGTATTTTAATTTGCCCTATTAAAAATTTGGTTTTCTCGTCATACCGTGAGTGACCATGAAGGGTACGATAATTTACACGTTTATTTTTTTCAACACGCTGCACTCCTTAGCAGAAGGGCTATTGGGAATAATTGCACAAGGAAAACCCATAGTGTGGGGATGAAGGCGGCGCTAGGTTTAAAGACTGCAAGAGGCATTGACGCAGGCGTAATGAACTGTTTCCGCCAGTGAAGAAGAATGTACTCTACAAATTAATCTTGTTGCACTTCATCGACCGGATCATGCAGTACACAATTGAGAAAAATTTGCATTTATTCCTAACAGCAAGTGAACGGTCATAATCCTTGCATGGTGGGGGCTCAGGAATTGGTCATTGGGGGATTCCCACAAAAAGGGGGCTGTACGGGACCAAGGTCACCCTCAGACCGACCGAAGTTAGGGCTGAGGTCAGAAAATTGGCGTTCCAAATGCCCCCTTTGCAGGAAACCCCACCCTACAACTCAACTGACCGGAATGTGTCTAGTGCCATGCATGGGTGGCCAATATGACTGTGTGAAAAAAATATTCGGCATCTTAAATGCCAAAGTTTTTAGAAAACTGCATTCTAAAGCCACTAAGAAGAAGTTACCCCTACAGTTTTGACAAACCTATATAGCCTGCAAGGCTGTCGCCACCAACTACCAGGAGAAAATATAGCATCCCAAATCCCAAGATTGCAGTAAATAGCATTACAAATTTCCAGAACACAAAGTTGCCGTTACAATTATGCGTCTACCTAGTCTCTGCAGAGGATTTTACTTTCGTCCCTCTCTAATAAGACCCCTTCTTGTTGTTGTTCCCTTTACTTCTTCAGTCAGAGGGCGGACGTGGATTTAGAACGGTATAGACTCTAGGTTCGGCGCAAATTAGAGGTTGCCAGCAAAGTCATGCAGGGAAAATGGAGGAATTAATGGAGGAATTAATGGAGGAATTAATGGAGGAAT